>JBBBDQ010001937.1:65000-152500 GCA_037127315.1 Ascarosepion bandense | reverse complement strand
GAACGTTTTCACACTTTCCTTCTAAACATTATAAGCAAGGAAGGTTGTCGAAAATATTATACTTAAGCATGAATGCATGCTACAGGTCAAGTTAAATGCAATGTCAATCGTTATCTACTGTCTTCTTGATTCCTTTTCTTTCATTGTTCTTGTTCCTTAATGTTTTTCTTTTTCTCATTCTTTCACACTCAGTAACCCTTAAATGCAATGTCAGTCGTTATCTACTGTCTTCTTGATTCCTTTTCTTTCATTGTTCTCGTTCCTTTATAATGTTTTTCTTTTTCTTATTCTTTCACACTCAGTAACCGCTAAATGCAATGTCATTCGTTATCTACTGTCTTCTTGATTCCTTTTCTTTCATTGTTCTCGTTCCTTTATAATGTTTTTGTTTTTCTTATTCTTCCACACTCAGTAACGCTTAAATGCAATGTCAATCGTTATCTAATGTCTTCTTGATTCCACTTCTTTTATTGTTCTTGTTCCTTAATAATGTTTTTGTTTTTCTTATTCTTCCACACTCAGTAACGCTTAAATGCAATGTCAATCGTTATCTAATGTCTTCTTGATTCCTCTTTTATTGTTCTTGTTCCTTAATAATGTTTTTGTTTTTCTCATTCTTTCACACTCAGTAACCGTTAAATGCAATGTCATTCGTTATCTACTGTCTTCTTGATTCCTTTTCTTTCATTGTTCTCGTTCCTTTATAATGTTTTTGTTTTTCTTATTCTTCCACACTCAGTAACCCTTAAATGCAATGTCAATCGTTATCTACTGTCTTCTTGATTCCTTTTCTTTCATTGTTCTCGTTCCTTTATAATGTTTTTGTTTTTCTTATTCTTTCACACTCAGTAACGCTTAAATGCAATGTCAATCGTTATCTAATGTCTTCTTGATTCCTCTTTTATTGTTCTTGTTCCTTAATAATGTTTTTGTTTTTCTCATTCTTTCACACTCAGTAACCCTTAAATGCAATGTCAATCGTTATCTACTGTCTTCTTGATTCCTTTTCTTTCATTGTTCTCGTTCCTTTATAATGTTTTTCTTTTTCTTATTCTTTCACACTCAGTAACCGTTAAATGCAATGTCATTCGTTATCTACTGTCTTCTTGATTCCTTTTCTTTCGTTGTTCTCGTTCCTTTATAATGTTTTTGTTTTTCTTATTCTTTCACACTCAGTAACCCTTAAATGCAATGTCAATCGTTATCTAATGTCTTCTTGATTCCTCTTTTATTGTTCTTGTTCCTTAATAATGTTTTTGTTTTTCTTATTCTTCCACACTCATTGTCTTAGTGGCTTTATTGTATTTCTTCGTGTGAATTGATTTTATCAAATACTCATTTATGTGAGACTAGTAATGGATAATTGAAGGGAAAATATATAAACATTAATTACTGAAACATTTTCTTGTGAATGGAAATTTCTCAGACGTATTAATACTGAGTTTTATATTTCGCTTGAAGTATTTACTACTCGGAACGAATTATCATCTTTAATACTTTTTTTTTTTTGCTATTCATCTATATATATATATATATATATAGATTTGTATGATTATTGTAAGAAAATTTAGAAAGTACCTAAAATCGATGATGTTTATCATATGATGTTTTGTTATTTTCAAAAACCAACTGAAAACATTCCGGATATGTAATTCTTTTTGCAACGCTGGAAAATGATCTCATAAAACCTCATAATGTAAATACACAAAATAATTTTTTTTACATATAATCTTATCAGCCCAAGCAAGGCATTTTACTGACACTTTTTTTGCAGGGGGTTACAAAGAATAAAGTTATGAAAAAGAGTGGAAGTTTTTATGGGGTGTCAGGAAGTGGCCATAAAGTGAGGGATCCATTTATATATTGATTGTAATATAAAATCGATCCCCCACTTTATATTTACATAATAATTCCTTGTCTGTTGATAAGTCCTAGAAAACGAATCAATCAGTAAATGAAATACTGATTAGCTACACATTCATGTCTTTTAGATTTATTTACATTCTCTGGAATATAAATGTATAGAAATATATTTTTAATAATCATATCGCCCCAATCAAGGCATTTTACTGCCACTGTTCTGCAGAGGGTTAGTTTTGAGAAAGAGTGACAGGTTATAGGGGGTGTCAGGAAGTGGAAAAGAGAAGAATGAGAATACTGATGATGTTTTTTAGATTTATTTATTTACATTCTCTGGAATATAAATGTATAGATTTTTTTTTAATAATCATATCGCCCCAAACAATTCATTTTATTGCCACTTTTTTGCAGGGAGTTGCATATGAGAAAAGTTATGAGAAAGAGTGACAGGTTATAGGGGGTGTCAGGAAGTGGGTAAGAGAAGGATGAAAATACTGATGAGAGTGGAGTGGATGGAGAAAGGAGTATGAGAGAGAGAGGATGATGGTTAGTAAAATAGGAGATGACTATTGACTTTACATTTAAATTCTTGGAGATTATAGCTGTCGGGAAAGCAAGTAAATGGAAAAAATTTCCACAGGCGGTAAGTGCGAGAAAAGAAGCAGCTGGAGTAGGATTTGCATTTACATTTTATTGGTTTCACAGTAAAACGGTAGGACCTAGTTGCTAATCTTGTGGCTCGAGTAAATTCATATATAGGGGGAACCAGTGAGATAAGTTCATTGGAGCAAAAGCCGTAAAAGTATTTGTAAAAGAGACACAGGGAGGCCACATTGCGCCGGTGAGAAAGTGACTGTATCCGAGCTGCCAAGTCGGGATCTATCACATTACAGATTCTCCGTTGGATCTTGTCAATGACACCCAGGTGGATAGCAGGAGCACCCGACCAGATATGGCAGCATTATTCAATGCACGGGCGGATGGTAGATTTTTGGATGTGTGCAGGATTATTGACAGGAAAAAAATACCTGGCTCTACACAGAGAACCGACTTTCTTAGCAGCGGATTTAGCTATTGATTCTATATAAAAATGGCTTACGGCCTATCACGTTGAATACACCGGTTCTCGCTCAATCACCGAAGTTAAGCAACGTTGATCCTGGTCAGTACTTAGATGGGTGACCGCTTGGGAATACCAGGTGCGTTTAGTGACGGATGTGCGTTGTGGAACAGTGGATATCGGCTCGGAAAGAGAAATCGGTGAGCCGAGTTCGAATTCCAGTTGAATACCCTGCATTCACTTAACCACTCGTACCCTTGAGAAAGGTATTAATCCGTCCCTTCCCTCCAGTTATGGGTGAAATAACAGGGTAAGACATGGGGACCCTGCCTTTACAAAAAACAAATCCAAATGAATCTTGATACTCGAAAAGAAAAGTTATTACCAGACACGAAACTTATATAAAAAACAACAATAAATTGTTGAAAGAAAAAGGTATTACCAGCAATAAATAAATAAAATTTAGTTGGCAATAAATGACCCACCGAGGTTGATTTGCCATAAAAACAAAACAACCGACCAAATATATAAAAATAATACCATCACACAGCGAATGGCTTACATATTCTATTTTTATTCTACTATGTGTTGTTTCTTTGTAGAATGTTAGCGATCATGGCACTTTACATTTTTCTTTTTTGTAACTGTTGATAAATTATATCTTTTTGTTAACACTTCTATGGAAATATATTTGTAAGACTCGTATTTTTCGTTTCGTCCTACATATTTGTCATGACTACAGTATCGCCTCATCAGTGATGTTATGCCTTGGGGTCATGACTAGTTACAACATTATAATTCTTCACCCATGCGACCCAACTGGACCAATACTATCGCAGCAGGCGATCCTGAAACAAATCAACAATAAGCGAACAACAACGGACATACAGTTATAACATCCACTGCTGGTCATGAAATAGCAAGCGACAAATCGGAAACGTCCTACGTCACTTCCTCCACAGCCAAGACAAAGTATTAATAAGATTAAACTGAATTCTAGTCTTCTTTTTTAATAACACGCAGGATGACCCCAACTTCTAAATAACTATTTGTAGACATTTTAAGACCACGATGGCCGAATTTTTCTCTATGAAGTTCTACGGAATGATTTTCGTTCAGGTTAACCTCTACTGCAAGTCTTCTACTTTCTTTGTCACTCTCTCAGTATACATCTCTGGTTAATATATATATATATATATATATATATATATATATATACTATTTATGCTCTGACACTCTGATTGAGCACTCTGGAAGAATGGTAGACTTTGAAAAACAGAAGCTACGCTAGCATATAGGCATCGTTCATTCAGTAATGAATTAGAACACTCTCAGCTATTGGGCGTGTATAATGATAATATACATGGTAAAAAGTTTGCCTCCTTCTACCGAGCGCCCATAGCTCAGAGGTAGTGATGCCGACTGACGTCAATTCGGTCGGGTTTCAATCCTGGGTAAAAATCAATCGAATGTCTAACCGTACTGATGAGCTCTGATACAGTGAAACAGATCGGTCTGTGGATGACTATATTTATCTATCTATCTATATATATATATATATATTAATGCAGGTTTCATTGAATAATATAGACAAGTTTTGTCTATTAATTTTGTGTAGGATCCGTTCATACCGTCTGATATACTTGATGGTGATGTCGTTGAAAGACAACAAAGTGCAACGTCAGACGCCGTGAGAGCGAATTTGTGGTGTGGCCGATGTAAATATTATTGAGGTTGTTAGAGATACATTCTCTAAATGGACATATGAATTTATATACTACATTGGTTTTTTGCAAATCACTAACGGTGGGGGAAGAGTCGTTGCGGACAAATGAATTAGATGTAGTGGATTTAGTGTAATATATAACAAACTTAATTCTTTTGTTAGAGTCTGTCGGAGAAATATTAGTATTTATGAGTTTTTTTAGGATGTTTTCATCTAGTTGGTAGTTGGAGTGCATCTGGCTACGGTATAAGAGAGTGATATGTTTAAGATTGGTTGGGTTAGTATCATGTGTTGTTTTTTCCATGTTAAGCTTTTTAAGAAAATAATGTATTTGTTCATCAACTATGTAGTTGGGAAAATTATTATTGATGAGTGTCTGTTTTATGTTTTTTAGTTCACTGTGGAAGATCTGATTTGTAGATGAATTGACTTTTGCACGATATAATAGATTTTTTATAATGGCTATTTTGTAATAGTGGGGGCATTCACTAATATAATTGAGTGTGGAGGGATTTTTATTAGTGGGTTTTTGATACGGTGAGATAGTAAATTTATTGTTATCAGTGTTAATTAATATATCAAGAAAAGGAATTTTGTTATCATTGCGAAGTTCATAAGTAAATTTTAAAACTGAGTTATTTTGAAACTGTTTTTGAAGTTGTAAGATTTCATCAGTATTTTTAATTGATAGTAGGATATCATCAACATATCGTAGATATATTGATGGTTTTGTAAATTTTGCAAAGGTAGTATTTTCAAGGTTAAACATGTAGAAATTACTAAAAGTCGGACCAAGCACTGAACCCATGGAGACTCCGTCACGTTGTATATATATAGTGTTGTTTGGATCCACAAAAGGCACTTCAGTAGTACAAGCTAGTAGAATTTTTCTTAGGATGTTGGGATTAATTTTGAGTGGGGGTAATGAAGGATTACTGTAAACATTTCTTATAATTATATCAATAGTTTCACTGACAGGTACATTAGTAAAAAGGTTTTCCACATCAAGTGAAGCTATGATTTCATTATTAGGTTTTTCACTCTTGAGGATTTGGATTGCCTCTAGGGTTGACTTTATGCATTAATATATATATTTGGATTGCCTCTAGGGTTGACTTTATGCATTAATATATATATATATATAGATAGATATAGTCATCCACAGACCGAACTGTTTCGCTGTATCAGAGCTCATCAGTACGGTTAGACATTCGATTGATTTTTAACCAGGATTGAAACCCGACCGAATTGACGTCAGTCGGCATCATTATTTTTTATGCTGTATTTACTCGGAAGGTAGGGTGTGATAAGCTGGTTAATATGTTTAGTTAACTGGTATACAGGAGTAGGAATTTGGGATATGATAGGGCGGAGAGGATAGTTAGGTTTATGAGTTTTTATGGTTCCGTATATGTAACCAGGTTTATAGTCACCAATAATTTTAGGGAGTTTTAAGGAATTCTGATCAGCGTTGTTGGCACTAATGAGTTTATTAAGTTTAGATTTTAGTTGGTGTGTCGGGTTTTTGTTAATTTTTTTAAAATTTTGTGTGGTCATGGAGTATGTGGTTGAGTTTTGTGTTGTAATCTGATTTGTTAAGTACAACAAAGATGTTAGCCTTGTCAGCTTTTTTTACAATTATGTGAAGGTGGTTGCGTAGTTCGTGCGCGGCACTTTTTAGTTGTTTCGATAGAATTTTTGAGGAGCTTCTGCTTTTATCATGGCGATCTTTGATTGCCTCAGCCTTAAGTAGATCTTTCAGTTCGGGTTTAACGGTTATAAGTTTTTCATCTTGTAATTTAGTGATGCTTTGATAGAGCGTTTCTATTTCAATTTTTTTAGTAAGCTGGTTATACTTACGGTATATATGGCAGTTAGGTCCAAGGTTGAGTAATTCTTTTTGGTGCTTGGTTAGTTCGTGGTTGGAAAGATTTATGAATTTACCGAATTTTTTGGGAAGAGTGATCGTGCCATTGTTTCGTGAATTAAGTTTTTTGACAATTTTAGCACGGTGTTCAACTTCAGATTTTGCGGTGATTTTGGATAGTCTGAGTATTATTTCTTCTAGTTGGTTTGAGGTAGTTATATCTTTCAGTTTGTTGTAGAGGTCATGTTTGTTCTTGTATAATGTGTAAAGATTTTCTTTCGCTATTTCAATTTGCCTTTTCACAAGGCTCCATTTATATTTCAAGGTGGTGATGGTGTGTTGGGCTGCTGGATCATGTAATTTAAATTCTGTGTATTTTGGCAGCATTTTTTCAAAAAAAATTGAAATAGAAACGCTCTATCAATTATATTAGTGAATGCCCCCACTATTACAAAATAGCCATTATAAAAAATCTATTATATCGTGCAAAAGTCAATTCATCTACAAATCAGATCTTCCACAGTGAACTAAAAAACATAAAACAGACACTCATCAATAATAATTTTCCCAACTACATAGTTGATGAACAAATACATTATTTTCTTAAAAAGCTTAACATGGAAAAAACAACACATGATACTAACCCAATCAATCCTAAACATATCACTCTCTTATACCGTAGCCAGATGCACTCCAACTACCAACTAGATGAAAACATCCTAAAAAAACTCATAAATACTAATATTTCTCCGACAGACTCTAACAAAAGAATTAAGTTTGTTATATATTACACTAAATCCACTACATCTAATTCATTTGTCCGCAACGACTCTTCCCCCACCGTTAGTGATTTGCAAAAAACCAATGTAGTATATAAATTCATATGTCCATTTAGAGAATGTATCTCTAACAACCTCAATAATATTTACATCGGCCACACCACAAATTCGCTCTCACGGCGTCTGACGTTGCACTTTGTTGTCTTTCAACGACATCACCATCAAGTATATATATATATATATATATATATATATATATAGGAAAAAATCTATACAAGAAAAATAACTGAAAAATTATGAAATACCTACTTTTTTACTTTTTAATTTTTTGTCTGATTTAATTAAATTTTTGTAATTTTAAATTTCACTTTTACTCAGATAAATATTTACAATTGAAGCTCGATTATGTACGTTTCTGGTAAGACATTTTATTGAACATTTGTTTGGCAAGAGATCTCCCAACCTAATACTAAATTAAACTTTAGTAAGAATTAATTTTCATATTACTATTTATTTATTTATTCATCTATTTATTTATTTATTTTCAATTGGAGAAGATAAGTTCTCTTATTGCCGGGTTTATACCCTTCACTCTTCTCTTGAACAGAAGTCGAGACACATCCTTAGTTGCCTGTGTTTTTTCTTCTCTTCAGTCTTTAACAGTGGTGCTTTGGCGAATTCTTTGTAGTGTGTGGAAATGATGGCAATGTCTTTTCATACTGAGGGTACCGGGTTAGCTATTGCAAACTGCATCACTGAGGTTCTTTCTTAGGTCAAAATCGATGTAGATGCTTTCATCCCTTCTAAGAAATACTAGATTAAAGCTCAAGCATTTCCATGGTTCACACAAGCATGCTCGTCCGCTATAGCACAGAAAAAAACATTATTTTCGACTATACCAGAGCGACTGCTCTTGTCACAATAGGCGACTATACGTTGCTGCTTGCAATAAATGCTCGATTCCTCAAAGGAGCTAATTTTCTGTTTGCCGAGAGAATGAGACAACGCAGAGCCTCTTACAACTTTGACTTTCGTGACTTCCGGCAGTTCTCTTATAAGTGCAGGGTCCCTATTTTCTACACACTTCAATCAGTTTGATGTGTTATCATCCCCTCTGCATTGCCCGTAAATTCTCATCAATTTTACACTTGACTCATACGGAATATCATTACCAAACTTCCCTCCTAGAATCGAGTATCTGTTGAAAAAGATACATATAACCCCTTCCATGGTGTCTGCAATCATCACTTACCTCTATCCCCACAAAGAATGTAGACCTAATGGTATCCCTGTACTAGTCATTAGGAAGTTTATTTCCGAATTTGCTTATGTTCTCTCTAAACTGGATAACAGATGCATCCTTCTTTCCTGCCTACTGGAATTCATTATCTGTTGTTTCAGCTTTTAAGAACGCTGATCTGATAGCAAACACAGAAAGGAAACTACAAGATCTCTTACAGAAGGTAACTGAAGAACGTGACAAGAAAGGACGACAAATTAACTTCAAGAAAACCGAATACATGGTCATCAGAAAAAAGAGCAGTCCAATATGCCAAATACAAGTCGGAGAAACTTGAATCATGCAGGTACAAAAATTTAAATACCTGGGAAGTGTTATAACAGAAGACGCAAAGTGCGACACAGAGATCCTAAGGCGAATTGGCATGGCGAAGGAAGCATTCCAGAAGTTGAGTAAAGTATTAAGAAACAGGACAATGTCGCTAGAAACAAAGAAGAGAGTACTGGATTGTAATGTGATGTCAGTTCTTCCATATGGAAATGAATGCTGGACAATATCATTGAATATGAAGGAAAAAATTGAAGCAACTGAAATGTGGTTCTACAGAAGGATGCTGCGGATATCATGGATCGAGCACATGAGCAATGATGAGGTTCTGGAAATGATGGAGACGAAAGGGAAATTAATACTGAGCACCAGGAAAGAGGGCGTGGAGAACCTGGTACTAACATGCCAGATAGAAGGGAAAAGAGACAGGCGAATGCAACAGGATAACATATTTGAAAGACCTAATCAGGTGGATGATGGAACGAGGTTTGCATGGTGTAACAGGAGAAGGCGTGCTAAGAACCACCAGGGATAGGGAGACGTGGAAAGCCATGATCGCCTACGTCCTGAAGGGACAGGGCACATAAAAGGAGAAGATATATGCAAACTGTTTATAAGAAATTATAAAATGGATATAAAGTGCGAGATCAAATCTATATTATAATCATATATAAACTGATCCCTCAATTTGTGGCCATGCCAGTTTCTATACATTTATATTCTAGATTTATGGGCCTGAGCTAGTAGATGGCAGAGTGGGGTTTGGGTGGTGTAACAGGAGAAAGCGTGCTAAGAGCCACCAGGGATAGGGAGACGTGGAAAGCCATGATCGCCTACGTCCTGAAAAGACAGGGCACATAGAAGATATATGCCAACTGTTTATCAGAAATTATAATGTGGATATAAAGTGGGGGATCAAATCTATATGTGAATCAATATGTAGACTGATCCCTCATTTTGTGGCCATGTTATTTTCTATACATTTATATTCAAGATTTATGGGATAGAGCGGGGTTTTGGTGGTGTAACAAGAGAAAGCGTGCTAAGAGCCACCAGGGATAGGGAGACGTGGAAAGCCATGATCGCCTACGTCCTGAAAGGACAGGGCACATAGAAGATATATGCCAACTGTTTATCAGAAATTATAATGTGGATATAAAGTGGGGGATCAAATCTATATTTGAATCAATATGTAGACTGATCCCTCATTTTGTGGCTATGTTATTTTCTATACATTTATATTCAAGATTTATGGGATAGAGCGGGGTTTTGGTGGTGTAACAAGAGAAAGCGTGCTAAGAGCCACCAGGGATAGGGAGACGTGGAAAGCCATGATCGCCTACGTCCTGAAAGGACAGGGCACATAGAAGATATATGCCAACTGTTTATCAGAAATTATAATGTGGATATAAAGTGGGGGATCAAATCTATATTTGAATCAATATGTAGACTAATCCCTCATTTTGTGGCCATGTTATTTTCTATACATTTATATTCAAGATTTATGGGATAGAGCGGGGTTTTGGTGGTGTAACAGGAGAAAGCGTGCTAAGAGCCACCAGGGATAGGGAGACGTGGAAAGCCATGATCGCCTACGTCCTGAAAGAAGAAGATGAGCCATCCGACATTTCCAACTATCGGCCTTTTTCGTCTTCTACCTGTTTTGGGTAACTTCTAGGGGCCTTGATTAATGCTGAATTGGTTCATAATCTTTCATCATAGGACTTATTCTCAAACAAACAATATGGTGTTCGCTTCCCTAAATCAATCGCTGAAGTATTAATGGTATTTCTGGAAAGAGTTTATCATGTTCTAGATAAAAAGAATGAAGCTCAGGCTGTAGGGTTCGGTAATTCGAAAGCATTTGGCGGGGTCTGGTATAGCAGTATTTTTTACACGCTGAAAGGTTAGGGTCTCTCTGGGCACATTTTGAACTGATCCAGTCATTGCTATAAAATCGACAAATGAAAGTTATCTTGAACGCCTACTTGCACTAGGTTCTTTCGTGCTAAAGCGCGTGTCCCCTAAAGATCTATCCTTTGGCATATGTTTTTGATTTTCATTAACGACCATCACGATGACATTATCTAACAATTTCCCATCTACGCAGACGACACAATCATTTACTGCGACATCAATCGTAAATCTGATCAGTTCGAGAAGGTCGAAATGGGAACTGATGCTCAAAACGACATCAAAACTTATGTTAACTGGCGTTCTTCAATTTCAACGGCACAAATACTAAAGTTCTCGCCATTAATCATCGCAGAGATTCCTGCCTGTCTTGAATCTGTATGGTTAATGCTGAAATTCAGGAAAATAACTCGTTGCTGCTTCTCTAGCTAATGTTCTCAGCTGATATGAAGTAGAAGAACTATATTGAATCAATACCTATGTCAGATACGAAGAAAGTCGGTTCACTGCGTCGAGTGGCACTTTTTTTAATAGTTTCACACTAAGCAAAGCAGTACCGCCACTGATGCGCAGGGGGCTACATAAGAGTAAATGTTTAGACAAATGGAGAGTGAAGAGAAAGACGAACCAGTTACAAGGGGTGTCAGAGAAAGGGACAGAGAAGGATGGCAACACAGGTGTGAAGACAGTTTCGAAGGAAGAGAGAAGGGAAAAGAAGAAGATACACGGGGTGATGTAGAAAAACTGGATTCAAGTGGATAAAAGATGGGAATTGACATTGAATTTAAATTTTTTCTTTTTAATCATATCACCCCAAGCAAGGCGGTAAAGCCACTGATGTGCAGGGGACTACGTAAGAGTGAAAAGATTGGAAAAGAGAAAACCGGAAACCACATCCTAAGCAAGGAACAAGGGATGAGCCTCTTCACCTGTTCAATAGACGTGGGTGAAGTGTGAACCGGGCGATAGTTTAGTCTATGTACTCCAACTGAAAAAAGAAAAAAGAGTGAAAAGATTGGAAAAGAGAAAACCGGAAACCACATCCTAAGCAAGGAACAAGGGATGAGCCTCTACACTTGTTCAATAGACGTGGGTCTAGTATGAAGCGGGTGATAGTTTAGTCTATGTACTCCAACTGGAAAAAATAAAAAAGAGAAGAGTGAAAAGATTGGAAGAGAGAAAGCCGGAAACCACATCCTAAACATTGAACAAGGGATGAGCCTCATCTCTTGTTCAATACACGTGGGTGGAGTGTGAACCGGGCGATAGTTTATTCTATGTACTCCAATTGAAAAAAAAAGGAAAAGGAGTGAAATGATTGGAAAAGAGAAAACCGGAAACCACATCCTAAGCAAGGAACAAGGCATGAACCTCTTCACCTGTTCAATAGACGTTGGTGAAGTGTGAACCGGGCGATAGTTTAGTCTATGTACTCCAATTGAAAAAAGAAAAACGAGTGAAATGATTGGAAAAGAGAAAGCCGGAAACCACATCCTAAACAATGAACAAGGGATGAGCCTCATCTCTTGTTCAATACACGTGGGTGGAGTGTGAACCGGGCGATAGATTAGTCTATCTGCTCCAATTGAAAATAAAGGAAAAGGAGTGAAATGATTGGAAAAGAGAAAGCCGGAAACCACATCCTAAACAAGGAACAAAGGATGAGCCTCTTCACCTGTTCAATAGACGTGGGTGTAGTACGAACCGGGCGATAGTTTAGTCTACCTACTCCATTTAAATTCCTGGAAGTTGTAGCCGTCAGGAAAGAAATTATATGGAAAGGAGTTCCACAGGAGCGAAGTGCGAGTAAAGAAACTGATGGAGTAGAATTGTCGGCTGGATTTGGTTGACCTAACTGTAAATGGGTGGGACCTTCTCATTATTAATGTATTCCTGTTCTTAATTCATGTAACCCCTTTGTATTTTAGTGGCTTTACAATTTGATTTTTACAAGAATTTTCAAATAAATGTGGGTCCTGGGTATGACGGTAAACTGCATCCGGCAGTAAGGCCTCTGATTGGGAGGTTGTGAAGAGCGTGGAACCATCTCTTAATTGCTATTGTTCCCAGTTACGCCCTGACCCAGGGTGGTAGCACCTGTTAGGGTCCCAGCTATGCGTAAATAGTTAACCTCCAAACCGGATCAAAATGCTATGAAAGTATTTACCAACAAAACGTTTTTGAATGAAAAATATTACCAACAAAACGTTTTTGAATGAAAAATATTACCAACAAAACGTTTTTGAATGAAAAATATTACCAACAAAACGTTTTTGAATGAAAAAGTATTACCAACAAATCGTTCTTGAATAAAAATATTACCAACAAATCGTTCTTGAATAAAAATATTACCAACAAATCTTTTTTGAATAAAAACTATTACCAACAAATCTTTTTTGAATAAAAACTATTACCAACAAATCTTTTTTGAATAAAAACTATTACCAACAAATCTTTCTTGAATAAAAAATATTACCAACAAATCTTTCTTGAATAAAAAAATATTACCAACAAATCTTTTTTTGAATAAAGAATATTACCAACAAATCTTTTTCGAATAAAAAATATTACCAACAAATCTTTCTTGAATAAAAACTATTACCAACAAAACTTTTTTGAATGAAAAATGTTACCAACAACTGTGATTTAAAATAAAAATAAGTTTCTGGTCTTAAATGACCCTTTAGATGTTGATAGGCCGTTAAACAGGAACAAACAAACAAATGTGTTTTCAAGGGAAAAAAGCGCAAAAAGACCAATGTTAAATGTTGTAAAAGGCGATGACGTAAACGAAACAAGCCATTTAACCAAAACTTCGAAAGTTTTAGAAAGAATTTAAAAAATTCAATAAATAATTTTAAAATTCTTTGATCTTTCCTCTTAAGAATAACATCAACATTTTGACGATGAAACTTTATTTTTGTTAAGTTTGTAGCCTTTTTCATTAGACTATTTTTCTGTTTTCCCTGCGAATTAGTAGAGTTACCTATCTAAAATCGAGATGAATAAACTTTGCGAGCCGCTGACTAACAAAGAAAATCAACTCAAAAAAAGAAAGTTATATAATTCAAGACATATTGTACTTAATAAGTTGGTAAGTATGAGAAAGTATGAGTGAAAAAGTTAGAAACAAATAAATAAACAACATTTTAATAAGCCGTATTCTCGTCATAATAAGATGTGTACCATTCGGAAAGCTAATCGAGTTGTCTGTGGCTACCGGGCTGCAGTTTTCTCATGACTGCTCTAGAGGATGTGATGATGCGAGTTAAGAAAGAAAACCAACTTAAAAAAAAGGAAAATTACAAAATTCAAGAAACATTCTCCCTAATCATTGTTTATGTATCCAAAATGTGAATTAACAAGCGTTAAAAAATAGAAACAAATAACATTTTGCTAAACGTTGTTATCGTCACTAAATGAGGCGTGCCATATGGAAAGCCAATTGAGTTGTCTGTGGTTCGCTGGTACCAGTTTTTCATGGCTGCACTAAACAATGAGACGATTAAAAAAAAGTCTGTGCAATTGCTAGGCATTAACAGCCTCCCCGGAAGTTCTAGAATTGATATCAATAATATTTAGGGACCTTGGATTAAAAATGACATCCCACTCTGATGTGGACCCAAAGAGGGGGCCACGGAGGGAAACCACAGAACACAGGTTATAGTTAAAGAAAGTTATATTAAACAGAAAGGTTACAAAGAATAGTGTAAGAGTAAGCGGAGTTTACTATCCAGCGGTGTCCGATATTGGTAGTCGTACGCGCCTACGTATTACTGGTGCTACAATATTTAATCGGCCTTCACACTTAAGGCGAAATGTGACACAAGGTCATTTTTATATGGGTCTTCCGGGCCATATAGCCCGGCCAAAAGTATCTGTCTATATTTCCCCAGTCGTGATTCTACCCTTCGGCGGATTCACAACTGGGTTAATGCCTTCTGCCTTCAGGCAGAGAGCTGACAGTGACAAAGGTAGCACTTCTGGTATTACAGTATTTAGTCATCTTCCCATTTAAGGTAAAATGTGACACAAGATCATTTTATGTGGGTCATCCGGGCCATATAGCCCGGCCAAAAATATGTTTGTTATTCCCCAGTCGAAATTCTACCCTTCGGCGGACCACGACTGGGTTAGTGCTCTCTGCTCGGAAGCAGAGAGCGCTCTCCATCCGAAGGCAGAGAGCTGACAGTGTCAATAATAGCACTAATTATGACACAAGGTCATTTTATAGTGGGTCTTCCCGGCCATATAGCCAGGCCAAAAAATGTCTGTCTAATTTTACCGAGTCGTGATTCTAGCCTTCGGCGGAACCACGACTGGTTTAGTGCTCTCTGCTCGGAAGAAAGAGAGCGCCCTTTACCCGAAGGCAGAGTGTTGACAGTGTCAATAGTAGCACCAATGGTGCTACATTACTTAGCTGTCCCTCCCACTAAGAGCATCATGTGACACATGGTCAATTATAAGTGGGATTTCCGGGCTATATGGCCCGGCCAAAGAATGGCTGTCTATTTTTGCCCAGTCGTGCTTCTACCCTTCGGCGGAACCACGACTGGGTTATTGCTCTCTGCTCGGAAGCAGAGAGCGCCCTCTACCCGAAGGCAGAGAACTGACAGTGTCATAGTAGGAGAGTAAACTCTCTAACTACTACTCTATATTTAGTTGTCTCTCCCAGTAAGGGCAACATGTGACACATGGTCAGTTATAACTGGGATTTCCGGGCGATATGGCCCGGCCAAAAAATGGCTGTCTATTTTTGCCCAGTCGTGCTTCTACCCTTCGGCGGAACCACGACTGGGTTATTGCTCTCTGCTCGGAAGCAGAGAGCGCCCTCTACCCGAAGGCAGAGAGCTGACAGTGTCAATAGCAGCACGAGTGGCACTACTCCCATTATACTACCATTCACATCGTAATATAGTAATGGGAGAGTCCATGATGTTGTCTCACAACACACTCACAAAAGGAAAGTTAGATAATTCAAGAAGTATCGTGTTTCATCATTGGATATGCATGAGAAATTGTGAGTGAACAAGTGAGAAAGAAAGAAAATAACATTTTAGTAAACGTTATTCTCGTCGCAAAATGAGGCGTGTTTTGTGGAATGCCCATAGTTTATGGCTTGCGAGTTGCAGTTGTTGTTTTTATGAGTGCACTAAAGGATGAAGAGTTTTAAAAAAATGTTTGCATTTGTTAGGCATTGACAGCCGCCTAGAATCGATTGGAATAATATTTAAGGGCCTCGGATTAAGAAAGAAGTTCCACTCACAAAAGAAAAACTGCATAATTCAAGAAACTGTGCCTTTAATCATTGGAGATGCATAAGAAAGTGTGAGTGAACATGAAAGAAAAGAGACAAACATCATTTAACAGTAAATGTTATTCTTTTCATAAAATCCTCACACTCTAACTCGCACCCATTCTCTCAAACACTCTTCCCATCTACGCAACCCTCATCCTCGGTATCCTTACCCGTCTATCACCCTCCTTCTGAAATTTCCTATATCTAACCATTCTTTTACATCACTTCCCTTATAAAACTCCCAAACCACTCTTTCTCATCACTTTCCCCTATGTAACCCCCTAACCACTCTTTCTCATCACTTTCCCCTATGTAACCCCCTAGCCACACTTTCTCATCACTTTCCCCTATGTAACCCCCTAACCACTCTTTCTCATCACTTTCCCCTATGTAACCCCCTAACCACTCTTTCTCATCACTTTCCCCTATATAACCCCCTAACCATTCTTTCTCACCACACTTTCTCATCACTTTCCCCTATGTAACCCCCTGCGCAACAGTGGCAGTAAAATGCCTTGCTTGGGGTGAAATGATTAAAAAAATAAAGTGTGCCATTCGGAATGCCAACCGAGTAGCCTGTGGTTTGTGGTTTGAAGTTTTTCATTACTGCCCTAGAGGATGAGATGGTCGAATAAATGTGTACACATATTAATCACTGACAGACTCCCCCTGAACATCTAGAATTGATAAGAATAATATTTGATTAAGATATAAAAAGGCACTCAAAAACTAATTTCCTGCATCTCATTCGCCATCGTGGATTTTTGGCAATATAAGCAGCTGAGACTGAGATCAGGTGACATAAAAATCTTCGAGGTGATTTTAGATTCTAAATAATCTAAAAGACTTGCTCTAAAAAGAAATGGGAGATCGTTCTAACATCAGAAAGTCATTTGCATGCAAAATATTGCATCTTCAAATTTATTTATCCTCTCTCCGGATCGTCCGTTACCAAGTCTATAATAAACATGCATAGCTTTTCTCAGTCATTGACAAAAACAGTATCGGCTGTCTATCCGTACTGATGAGCTGTGATACAGCGAAGAAGACCTGTCTGCGGATATATATATATATATATATATATATATATATATATATATATATAAGAAAATAAGAAAAATTAAAATAGATATGTTATTTCATGGTGGATCGGAAATATAGGTCTATTTGAGGCGAACTATCGTCAACTTCCGTTTTTATTTTACAAAAGATTTTGTAAAATGTTACATGTAATATATAATATTAACTATAGCGACAACAATACCAATTGTAAAACTAGTATTAATCAAGCTATAATTTAAATCGTCTTTTATAACCCACCGAGAACAAACTCGGGGGGGGGGGGGGTGGAAAGGGGAAGCAAAAAAAAAGTACATGAACTAAAACTCAAGCACTCGTAAGAAGAAAGAAAAAACCAAAGCCGAAAATCCTAGCACTAAAGCGCTCAATACCAAAGTAGAGCAAACGAAGACAGAAATCTAAGCAAGAGCCAAGTTGTTGATTACTGTCTTTATATATATATATATATATATATATATATATATATATATATATATACTGTTAAATATAAGAAACAATGAATGTCTATTACGTTTAATCATGAGCCGTTCTAAACATCGTATTTTTGCTTTAATTTCAGGTGAAAATAAAGACAAAAATTGTCCAACATTTCAATATTTTTATTATGCTGATTCTAAGACTTCGGCTCGCATGAGCCATCTTTAGAGAGGTTACAAGGACGTTAACATAAAAACATCTTCCATTAAAGATGATTTTATCTTTTGTTGACATATAACATTTTTAAGCAACGATAACAGTCACTGAATAGCAGGCGCAGTTCGTAAATTTGTAATGCGGTTCTATGACGTCACACCGCGTGAGAGACCGAAATGTTAACCAAACCATATGTTTAAATGCAATGTAATGTGTGGTGACCAGATTTAAACGGGATTTTATTAAGTGTAGATTGTTTTAATTTAATTTAAATTCCATAAACAGTAAAGACTGAAAACTAATACAATTGTAAAAAAAAAAAAAAAACACCCCTGTGGAAAAAAATACAAGGCTTGCCTAAAAAAAGATGGCTGACTGAAAAATATATTAAATTACCAACAAGAAGAACGTTAAATATAGGTTAAAATATATATAGAGAATTATATAATAAAATAAATATTTTAACAAAAATAAAAAGACTAATGTAACAACTTAGTACGCGAAAGAAAATACGAACACAAAAAAACGAGGAAAACTGAAAAAATAAACTGAAAAGGAATAAAAAGAAAAATTAAACTCGAAAATAAATACGAAGAAAGTGAAATCAAAGTATGGAACTGAAAAAATTAAATTTGCAAGGAAAAGATTGAAAAGAAAATTATCAGACGCTCGAATTAATCACTCTCTCCTCAGCAGAATCATTCTTTCCAGTCCAAGATTGTCCACGTATGTAAGACGATAGGAACATTTAATTACTATGCATAGATAGATAGATAGATAGATAGATAGATAGATAGATAGATAGATAGATAGATAGATAAAATACAGAAAATAGAGATAGATAGATAGATAGATAGATAGATAAAGAAACAAAAGATAGATAGATAGATAGATATAAACAGAAACGAAAAGATAGATAGATAGATAGATATAAACAGAAACGAAAAGATAGATAGATAGATATAAACAGAAACGAAAAGATAGATAGATAGATAGATATAAACAGAAACGAAAAGATGGATAGATAGATAGATAGATAGATATAAACAGAAACGAAAAGATAGATAGATAGATAGATAGATAGATAGATAGATAGATATAAACACAAAAGAAAAGATAGATAGATAGATAGATAGATAGATAGATAGATATAAACAGAAACGAAAAGATAGATAGATAGATAGATAGATAGATAGATATGAACAGACACGAATAGATAGATAGATAGATAGAAACAGAAACGAAAAGATAGATAGATAGATAGATAGATAGATAGATATAAACAGAAACGAGAAGATAGATAGATAGATAGATAGATAGATAGATATAAACAGAAACGAAAAGATAGATAGATAGATAGAGATAGATAGATAGATAGATATAAACACAAAAGAAAAGATAGATAGATAGATAGATAGATAGATAGATAGAAACAGAAACGAAAAGATAGATAGATAGATAGATAGATAGATAGATAGATAGATATAAACAGAAACGAAAAGATAGATAGATAGAGAGATAGATAGATAGATAGATAGATAGATAGATAGATATAAACACAAAAGAAAAGATAGATAGATAGATAGATAGATAGATAGATAGATATAAACAGAAACGAAAAGATAGATAGATAGATAGATATAAACAGAAACGAATAGATAGATAGATAGATAGATAGAAACAGAAACGAAAAGATAGATAGATAGATAGATAGATAGATAGATAGATAGATAGATATAAACAGAAACGAAAAGATAGATAGATAGATAGATAGATAGATATAAACAGAAACGAAAAGATAGATAGATAGATAGATAGATAGATAGAAACAGAAACGAAAAGATAGAGAGATAGATAGATAGATATAAACAGAAACGAAAAGAGAGATAGATAGATAGATAGATAGAAACAGAAACGAAAATATCGAGAGATTGATAGATATAAACAGAAACGAAAAGATAGATAGATAGATAGATAGATAGATAGATAGAAACAGAAACGAAAAGATAGAGAGATAGATAGATAGATATAAACAGAAACGTTAAATATAGGTTAAAATATATATAGAGAATTATATAATAAAATAAATATTTTAACAAAAATAAAAAGACTAATGTAACAACTTAGTACGCGAAAGAAAATACGAACACAAAAAAACGAGGAAAACTGAAAAAATAAACTGAAAAGGAATAAAAAGAAAAATTAAACTCGAAAATAAATACGAAGAAAGTGAAATCAAAGTATGGAACTGAAAAAATTAAATTTGCAAGGAAAAGATTGAAAAGAAAATTATCAGACACTCGAATTAATCACTCTCTCCTCAGCAGAATCATTCTTTCCAGTCCAAGATTGTCCACGTATGTAAGACGATAGGAACATTTAATTACTATGCATAGATAGATAGATAGATAGATAGATAGATAGATAGATAGATAGATAGATAGATAGATATAAACAGAAACGAAAAGATAGATAGATAGATAGATAGATAGATAGATATAAACAGAAACGAAAAGATAGAGAGATAGATAGATAGATAGATAGATAGATAGATAGATAGATAGATAGATATAAACAGAAACGAACAGATAGATAGATAGATAGATAGATAGATAGATAGATATAAACACAAAAGAAAAGATAGATAGATAGATAGATAGATAGATAGATAGATAGATAGATAGATAGATATAGATATAAACAGAAACGAAAAGATAGATAGATAGATAGATAGATATAAACAGAAACGAATAGATAGATAGATAGATAGATAGATAGATAGATAGAAACAGAAACGAAAAGATAGATAGATAGATAGATAGATAGATATAAACAGAAACGAAAAGATAGATAGATAGATAGATAGATAGATATAAACAGAAACGAAAAGATAGATAGATAGATAGATAGATAGATAGATAGATAGATAGATAACACAAAAGAAAAGATAGATAGATATATAGATAGATAGATATAAACAGAAACGAAAAAGATAGATAGATAGATAGATAGATAGATAGATAGATAGATATACACAGAAACGAAAAGATAGATAGATAGATAGATAGATAGATAGATAGATAGAAACAGAAACGAAAAGATAGATAGATAGATAGATAGATAGAAACAGAAACGAAAGATAGAGATAGATAGATAGATAGATATAAACAGAAACGAAAAGATAGATAGATAGATAGGTAGATAGATAGATAGATAGAAACAGAAACAGATAGAGAGATAGATAGATAGATATAAACAGAAACGAAAAGATAGAGAGATAGATAGATAGATATAAACAGAAACAGAGAAAGATAGAGAGATAGATAGATAGATATAAACAGAAACGAAAAGATAGATAGATAGATAGATAGATAGATAGATATAAACAGAAACGAAAGATAGATAGATAGATAGATAGATAGATAGATAGATAGATAGATAGATAGATAGATAGATAGATAGACAGAAACAGAAACAAAAGATAGATAGATAGATAGATAGAAACAGAAACGAAAAGATAGATAGATAGATAGATAGATAGATAGATAGATAGATAGATAGATAGATAGAAACAGAAACGAAAGATAGATAGATAGATAGATAGATATAAACAGAAACGAAAAGATAGATAGATAGATAGATAGATAGATTGATAGATAGAAACAGAAACGAAAGATAGATAGATAGATAGATAGATATAAATAGAAACGAAAAGATAGATAGATAGATAGATAGATAGATAGATAGACAGAAACAGAAACAAAGATAGATAGATAGATAGATAGATAGAAACAGAAACGAAAAGATAGATAGATAGATAGATAGATAGATAGATAGATAGATAGATAGATAGATAGAAACAGAAACGAAAAGATAGATAGATAGATAGATAGATATAAACAGAAACGAAAAGATAGATAGATAGATAGATAGATAGATAGATAGATAGATAGATAGATAGATAGATAGATAGATTGATAGATAGAAACAGAAACGAAAAAGATAGATAGATAGATAGATAGATAGATAGATAGATATAAACAGAAACGAAAAGATAGATAGATAGATAGGTAGATAGATAGATAGATAGAAACAGAAACGAAAGATAGAGATAGATAGATAGATATAAACAGAAACGAAAAGATAGAGAGATAGATAGATAGATATAAACAGAAACGAAAAGATAGAGATAGATAGATAGATATAAACAGAAACGAAAGATAGATAGATAGATAGATAGATAGATAGATAGATATAAACAGAAACGAAAGATAGATAGATAGATAGATAGATAGATAGATAGATAGATAGATAGATAGACAGAAACAGAAACAAAAGATAGATAGATAGATAGATAGAAACAGAAACGAAAAGATAGATAGATAGATAGATAGATAGATAGATAGATAGATAGATAGATAGATAGAAACAGAAACGAAAAAGATAGATAGATAGATAGATAGATATAAACAGAAACGAAAAGATAGATAGATAGATAGATAGATAGATTGATAGATAGAAACAGAAACGAAAAAGATAGATAGATAGATAGATAGATATAAACAGAAACGAAAGATAGATAGATAGATAGATAGATAGATAGACAGAAACAGAAACAAAAAGATAGATAGATAGATAGATAGATAGAAACAGAAACGAAAGATAGGTAGATAGATAGATAGATAGATAGATAGATAGATAGATAGATAGATAGAAACAGAAACAGATAGATAGATAGATAGATAGATATAAACAGAGACGAAAAGATAGATAGATAGATAGATAGATAGATAGATAGATAGATAGATAGATTGATAGATAGAAACAGAAACGAAAGATAGATAGATAGATAGATAGATAGATAGATATAAACAGAAACGAAAAGATAGATAGATAGATAGATAGATAGATAGATAGATATAAACAGAAACGAAAAGATAGATAGACAGATAGACAGACAGATAGATAGATAGATAGATAGATAGATAGATATAAATAAACAGAAACGAAAAGATAGATAGATAGATAGATAGATAGGTAGATAGATAGATAGATATAAACAGAAACGAAAAGATAGATAGATAAATAGATAGATATAAACAGAAACGAAAAGATAGATAGATAGATAAATAGATAGATCGATAGATAGATAGATAGATAGATAGAAACAGAAACGAAAAGATAGATAGATAGATAGATAGATAGAAACAGAAACGAAAAGATAGATAGATAGATAGATAGATAGATAGATAGATAGATATAAACAGAAACGAAAAGATAGTCAGATAGATAGACAGACAGATAGATAGATAGATAGATAGATAGATAGATATAAACAGAAACGAAAAGATAGATAGATAGATAGATAGATATAAACAGAAACAAAAAGATAGATAGATAGATAGATAGATATAAACAGAAACGAAAAGATAGATAGATAGATAGATAGATAGATATAAACAGAAACGAAAAGATAGATAGATAGATAGATATAAACAGAAACGAAAAGATAGATAGATAGATAGATATAAACAGAAACGAAAAGATAGATAGATAGATAGATAGATATAAACAGAAACGAAAAGATAGATAGATAGATAGATAGATAGATAGATAGATAGATAGATAGATATAAACAGAAACGAAAAGATAGATAGATAGATAGATAGATATAAACAGAAACGAAAAGATAGATAGATAGATAGATAGATAGATAGATAGATAGATAGATAGATAGATAGATAGATAGATAGTGAGATAAATTTAAAGATAGTTCGATTGATACATACATAAGTAGATATGCCTTCGGCTTTTAAGAACTATGTATTCACATTAATACCGCAGGTTGCTATAATTTTCTTTGGGTATCTGCGCCAAAACGTCCCAAGGTAATGTTTGCCGATATTCTGTTTCATGTCCAGGAATATTTGCTTGCCAAAATATTCGTTTTTTTGTCGGAGATGCAGTAAAAGTTTAACAAAATGAAGTAATGAGAGCTTAATCAATAATAACAATCAAAGGCTTTGAGTTGACGACGAAGAAAGTTACGTGAGTAGGAGCATAGAAAAGAAATCACGTCAAGGAAAAATTATGGAACAGATAAATAGTGAACAGAAGAAGTGCAAGCGATAAATCAAAGTCATTGTGAACATTTTCAAAAAATAATAAAATAATTAACTACATAGTTCTGACGATTTAGTAACGGTAACGCACATCGTCTTTAATTGGTCGTTGTGCCATATTTGCGTTGGATGATTGCAAGCGCCGCCATGATGAATTTGTCTTCCATTTGCAATTTGCAATGGTAAAGTTGTCTCCTAATTTTGTAAAATAGAAAATATGGACTAGATGTCCAACATAATAGCCATATGCCAGAAAATATTCTCGAAAAAGGCCAAATCAATATCTTATGTGTTGTTAAAGAGTAAATTTCTGTTTGGTTTCGGTTCCACCGCTCGCTTCACTCGTGGGTTTGAAGCTTCCAGAAAAATATAAACAGAGTCTTAACTCAATGCTCTAAGTTGTGCACGTCACCAGGGTCGCAACAAAAAAAAAAAAACTCCCAGCCATTGTCTCATACCCTTTTTATGGACAAAAAGCCATTGCCGACGCACCAATCATCGCCGTCGGTCTCATTCTCACTCAGCATAAAATGACAGGTCGAAGAATATTCCTTTCTTTGACCAAACTTGCGAGGACGCAGCTGACGAGACGACGAACTCTCTGGCGTGGGTTTACGCACGCATTCATCACAACACAGCAACCCGACAAGCAAAAAACCTTGGACGCTTTGGCTCTGGTAAGTGTGAATGTTTATCGTCACATTATGGGATTTCACACAACTAGACATCTCCTTTACGTGCTGTGTCCCCTCAAGACGTAGGCGGCCATGACTCTCCAACATTTCTATCTCCCTTGTGGCTCTTCATAAACTTCTTTCTTTTATTTCTACTAAGCCCTGATACGCTATCCATTTACTCAATCCCATTAAGTATGTTATGTGTTGCTTTCCTCTATCCTTCTTGCCTTTTATCTAACCCGTATATGGCTCTCCATAGCATCCTCCTCTTTGTAGCTCTTCTTTCTTTTATTTCTTCTAAGCCCTGATACGCTATCCATTTACTCAATTACTGGATAGCGTATCAGAGCTTAGGAGAAATAAAAGAAGTTTATGAAGAGCTACAAGGGAGATAGTAAAAGAAAGAGAAGATTTACAAAGAGGAGGATGCTATGGATATGCTATGGATAGCCCATTTACTCAATCCCATTAAGTATGTTATATATCAGGGCTTAGAAGAAATAAAAGAAAGAAGAGCTACAAAGAGGAGGATGCTATGGAGAGCCATATACGGGTTAGATAAAAGGCAAGAAGGATAGAGGAAAACAACACATAACATACTTAATGGGATTGAGTAAATGGATAGCCCTTTTACTCAATCCCATTAAGTATGTTATATATCAGGGCTTAGAAGAAATAAAAGAAAGAAGAGCTACAAAGATGAGGATGCTATGGAGAGCCATATACGGGTTAGATAAAAGGCAAGAAGGATAGAGGAAAGCAACACATAACAGACTTGAGTATGTTATGTGTTGCTTTCCTCATAACATACTTGAGTATGTTATGTGTTGCTTTCCTCTATCCTTCTTGCCTTTTATCTAACCCGTATATGGCTCTCCATAGCATCCTTTTCTTTGTAGCTTTTCTTTCTTTTATTTCTTCTAAACCCTATCCTGCCATCCATTCAATAAAGCTCACTAATTATATTAAGTCAAATAATTACTTAAAAAGAAACTGCAATTAAATTCACAGAGAACGAATCGATATAAATAGTCTTGTAAGTTCTTTCGTCAAATACGATATTTCAAACTGACCTGAAGAAATTGGAATAGCATTTATAGAAGTCAAAAAGCTACCATCTGCTAAAGAAGTGCACGAATTTTGGGAGAATATTTGGAACAACCAAAAAGAATATAATCCCAATGCAGAGTGGATCAAACGAGAAGAAGAAAGGATATACCTGTGCATGAATGGAAAATTATAACCAACAATACTGTTAAGCACACGCGAACAAAATCCTAAAGTTCAAATCTCTAGGAGAAGACAAGATATCCATCTTTTGGCTCTATCATTTGTCATTAATCCATAAAACATTTTTCAAACTTTATCAAGGTTAATTAATACGCTTAATAAAATTCTAGACTGGTTCAGTGAAGGTATTACACATCTCCTAGCAAAAACGGGTGACGTAGATGACCCCAAGTATTATAGACCAATAACATGTCTGTCTAATTGTTGTGGAGTAGTTTTCGCACTGAAAGTTATAATCGTGCTATATCGGTTGCTAATCGGCTGAACGCACCCAAAATGTTAGGAACTTTGTAATCTTCCACTGAAAGCTGACGCCTTAGTATTCGGTTAAGTGCCGACTAATATCAACTGCCTTAGTCCAAGTATGTCCAAACTGGAACCTACTAATAGTTCTACTAAACAACAATAGAGCTCTAAAGAAATCTTTAGAACATCTAAGAACTCCTACGAGCTTCCAAGAACTTCTCGAGTTAACTTCCTGTTAACTCTTATTAATATAGGAGTGAGAGTCCATTATCGAAAGAATAGTCGTGTTCCACCATAACACTACTACATCGAAAGTGATCAAATAAGATTATTTCCCTGGAACAGAGGGGATGTCAAAAATGTTTATAAGGTTGCAAACATCAACTACTAATAAACAAAAGGATTGCAGGAAAAAAGGTAGAAATCTTAGCATAGCTTCGATAGATTGCTGTATATCTGCCTTTATATCAAGTCTTCTCGATGATAGTAAATATCTTATAGAATGGCTGAAAACTATAACACGACACCTATCGTGTCCAGTCAATCTCCCTGGCTTTTAACCGATTCTGCCCACGCTGTGTTGTTGATCTCAGACTAGCCAAATCAGAACCGCTTATTACCTCTTGATGAGGATGGACCAGACTTGCGAGGGATCGGTATATGATAAAAAAACAGATTCAAAACCGCAACGACATATATATATATATATATATATATATATATATGTGTGTGTGTGTGTGTGTGTGTGTGAAAAGTGTATGTATATAATTATGTATATATATGCAATTTGTTTTATATATTATATGTGCGCAGTCCTCATTTGCAAGCACTCAATATCAGTGATAGACCTGACATATTGATATAGATAGGTGTGAGTTTGTGACCCTGGCTTTCACACTCTTGCGATCGTCAGACAAACTGACGATCTGTCTGACGACCGCAAGAGCGTGAAACCCAGGGTCACAAACTCACACATATCTCTCTCTCTCTCTCTCTCTCTATATATATATATATATATATATATATATATATATATATATATATATATATTGAATAATTACAAGATTATAAGCAAGTCAAAATAAATGACGAAAATGAAATATCAGTTGGTTGATATTCAGTAGAATAATCGTGTTATATTATTTCTTCCGGACGATCAGTTGGTTGAATCTGGCAAAGTTTCTCTCTAATCATCATCTTCTTATTTCTAGTCTCAGGCGAGTTTTGCAGGCTGACCGTATTATTCAAACTATCTTCAAATCACTTCCCCACTACGTATGACAACCACCGTCTCATTCCAAGCACTGGGGCCTGACTTAATAAAATTATCTCCTGCATTCTGATTTTGTTAAACAGCACTCTGACCTTGGTGGGAAATTTACTTAATGCCGTTTCTATTTTCCCCTCTGAACAACATATGGTATGCGGACGATACAGTACTGATTGCGGACACGGAAAGGAAACTACAAGACGTCATACAGAAAGTAGCAGTGGAGAGTGACAAGAAGGGACTACAAATAAATTTAAGAAAACTGAGTGCATGGTCATCAGCAAAAGATACAACCCAAAATGCCAAATGCAGGTGGGGGATACCAGAATCAAGCAAGTACAAAAATTTAAGTACCTAGGAAGTGTTCTAACAGAAGATGGAAAGTGCGACACGGAGATCCGAAGGCGAATTGGCATAGAAAAGGACGCGTTCCAGAAGATGAGCAAAATACTAACACAGAAAAATCTCAATAGAAACGAAGAAAAGAGTGCTGGACTGCTACGTGATGTCAGTTCTTCAATACGGCAGTGAATGCTGGACAATATCATCGAAAATGAGGACAAAACTGGCAGCGGCCGAAATGTGGTTCTACAGAAGGATGCTACGGATATCGTGGACTGAGCATAAAAGCAACGACGAGGTGTTAGAAAGAATGGCAACAAAAAGGAAATTGATGCTGAGCATCAGGAAGATACAACTGAAGTTCCTGGGACATGCAATGAGGAAAGAGAGCCTGGAGAACCTGATACTGACTGGTCAGATAGAAGGAAGGAGAGACAGAGGAAGGCAGCGGATAACATATTTGAAGGGTCTGATCAGGTGGATGACGGAACGGGGGTTGCCAGGAGCAACAGGAGCAAACATACTAAGAGCCACAAGGGATAGGGAGAAGTGGAGAACCATGATCGCCTACCTCCTGAAGGGACAGGGCACATAGAAGAAGATTTTCTCCTCCCTATATATACGACTTACTATCTTGACACAAAAGTAATATCATTTATCTCAACTTCCAGGGGAAGGGCAGAAAAACCCACTCCCTGTTATTGTCTGGCTGTTCTTCTCAAATGTCCTAGTAATCAGTACACAGGAAATTCTCAAGGTCGTATTTTCACCTCTAGTCACAAATCGTCAAAACCCGTTGACAGATGTTGTGACTTCAATTCAGTAACTAACTTTAGATAAGTTCGCTTACTTTCTCAACGAAAGAATTTTTCATCCTTGTATCTGTATTTTCAACTTTCTAAACATTTCGGCTATTTTTCCCGACAAAAATAATTATATACTCTAATTTTAGAGAAATCTCTGCTCATCTTGAAAAACAGTTAAAATTAATACCAGCCATCTGAAAATATGGTTACAAAACCCTATTATACCTAAATCACAGCCACTCTGACGAGGAACCTTTCGATGACTTGTAACCTCTTCAGGTCTCTGTCGTTAATTTCCCTTTCGTGTGAACTAAACAGTAATAATTATAGATGCAATGTATAAAGGAAAATGTTTAATCACCTATTCTAGATGGACGATATCAAACTCTTCGACAAAGATGACAATACGTTACCAGTTTTCAGTGATGACATTGGTAAGGTTTTTGGATTAGACAAATGGACAACGATAAGATTCAAGACAAGAAGAACTGCAGAAACGTATTCAATAAAACTAGATTTTGTAATAAAGTTTAAGTAACTGGAAAAGAAGCTTATAAACGCCTAGAGGTCAGCGAATGAGACTGAATACAACAAACTGAAATGAAGAAGAAAATAATATCAAAAACCTAAAGAAAGTATTTAAACAAATACTCTACATAGTTAACCTCTTAAAACCTTTTGTCAAATATGAAAATGAGTTGAATGACATCTACATACTGCAAAATGCTTCAGCAATGACATCGGTATGGATTTCAGGTTACATTAATATTGTGGATTCCGGGTAAGGAACCGCACAAAATAATGAACAACAAAAACAGATATTGAGACAGAAAAGTAGATTATATTGAACGTAGTATATAAACTTGGACGCATTTACGTATAATGTGGTTTTGTAACCCTGTTTTCAGATGGCTGTTATTAATTTTACGTGATTTTCAAGATGAGCAGAGATTTCTCTAAAATTAGAGTATATAATTATTTTTGTCGGGAAAAATAGCCGAAATGTTTAGAAAGTTGAAAATACAGATACAAGGATGAAAAATTCTTTCGTTGAGAAAGTAAGCGAACTTATCTAAAGTTAGTTACCGAATTGAAGTCACAACATCTGTCAACGGGTTTTGACGATTTGTGACTAGAGGTGAAAATACGACCTTGAGAATTTCCTGTGTACTGATTACTAGGACATTTGAGAAGAACAGCCAGACAATAACAGGGAGTGGGTTTTTCTGCCCTTCCCTTGGAAGTTGAGATAAATGACATTACTTTTGTGTCAATATAGTAAGTCGTAAATCCAGGAATAATATTAGTAAGAAATAAATATATACAAGTCTTGAAGTGAATCGTTGGAAATACTATATTCGTGTATATTATTCTAGCTGAGTGGAGCTCAGAACTAGTTTTGCTTCTGATGCGGTAGTCTCTGGGTAACTTCAGTATTTCTCGGTAACTTACGTATCAGTTCCAGTACCCTTCGATAACTCTACCGGATCTCTACGATCACTCTCAACTCTCCACTCTGTTCTCTCTATGACAAGAGTATATGTATACTCAGTCGAGTTCATTATCATATACAAAGGGAAGATTCCACAACAATTAATGTAAAAATAAGATTCATAATGAGAGAATAACACAGACGCAGTCAATAAATCTAGCTTTTGCAATAAAGTTTAAGGAACTAGAAAAAGAAGCTTATTAATGCCTGAAAGTCAGTAAAGGAGACTGAATACAACATACTGAAATGAATTAGAATATAAGAAAAGGATAACACAGGTGTGTGCGTATGGTGTTAAATACGGAGTGATATTCTCAAACTAAATATGAACCACAAACAATTTGGTTGTCCTTGTGATGCAATACAGTTTCAATTATAATTGGACCATAGCTGACATTAAAAGAATAGACGCCAAAAGACGAAAGCTTGTCACTCGCCCCCGCATGCATCATTCTAACGCTGATGCTCATAGTCTGTATTTGTCCAGATCCAAAGGAGGTAGAGGATTAGTTCAACTAATATTGTTTTACAAATTCACACCAATCAGTCTTCAAAGTTACTTGAAAATAACAGAAGATTGGATGATGCTCTCTTTCAGGGAACACGTTCAATAAACCTCTTCATGACCAATACTCTACCATCAAAAACAAGTAGATATAGACAAACTCTTTACCCACCACTGATGACGTAGTGCAAAATAAAAGGTCAAACAATGGTTATTATTCTTGTTGCACAAGCCAATGCGTACTAACTAGACATTATTAAGCACATCTACTGAGAAATTTTGTTAACCCGAAATGCAGAATTTGTGATCAGTACCCAGAAAAAATAATTTTGGAATTATTTAAAAACTTTTATTCTCATCTTGGTTGATATAGATGTTATAACAGACACAACGTTTCGACCAAGTACCTTCTGGTCATCATCAGGTGTCCATAGATTTACCGATGCGAATTATTTCGTTGATTATTGCGAAATATCCTTTGAAATCAATTATTGTTTTTTCATGTTGGAATTTAGTTCGCCACTACCAAGTCCAAGGATCGAACTCATGACCACTAGATGAATAAATACAAATTATGACAAGTGGCACGAACACACTAACATAATCCAGTTGGCAAAATCCATTTGATACTGAATATAAAGGGCTCCAAAATACGCCACGAAACTTCTTCGGGACGGTGGCGTAGTGGATATAATAGTTGGTTACACATGTGTTAGTATCATCTAGTGGTCATGAGTTCAATTCTTGGACTTGGTAGTGGCAAACCAAATTCCAGTATACATGTGTTAGTATCATTTAGATGAGAATAAATGTTCAAAATATTTTCAAAATTATTGAAAATTACTTCAGCCAGAAATAAATACAAAATACCCAGAAACAAACATCTTGTATCAGGTTTCACAGTGTTATTAATATATATATATATAGATAGATAGATATAGATAAATATATATATATATATATATATAGAGAGAGAGAGAGAGAGAGATATAGATATATATATATATCTACATATATATATCTATATCTATATAGATATATCTATATATAGAGAGAGAGATATCTATATATATAGAGATATATATTAAAAAAGGATTAATTCAAAGATGTTGAATGGCCATTTCGATATAAAGATCCCCACGGGGGACGACACATCACCTCAGCAACAGAAAAAACCTTTCAGAAACTGGAGAAAAATTAGTCTACTTTTCCTTTTTAAATAGATTGCAAAGAAATTAAAAAATAAATAATGAAATAAAATAAAAATAAAAATAAAGGGAAAGAAAAAGAAAAAGAAAACGAAAAAGAAAAAGAAAAAGATAGAATAAAATCAAATAAATAAGAAAAGAAAAAAAAACTGACATCGTCTGGGTTCGCAAAAAAAAGGGAGAATGTAACTAAAAATTAACAGACAGCCGTGTTAAATCGACGTAAGTTTAAGCAACACGGAAAAAAGGTGGTAAGAGAGATAAAAAGAAGGAAGGGAGGGAATATATAGAGATATATCTATATATAGAGAGATATATCTATATATATATATATATATATATATATATATATATATATAGATATCTCTCTCTCTCTCTATATATATATATAGAGAGAGAGAGAGGGGAATATAAAATTCGGCATAGTGGGCTAATATCTGCATTGAAAAATCTGCAAATTTTACGTGAGAAAACTGCAAGAGGCTGGCATGAGTATTACCCAGACCCGGTTACAGAGAAAGAAGCTGTAACAATTTTCTATGGCATTACAATACATACAAACTGAATAAAGCTAATCGTCGAGATATCTTGATAAAAGACCACAAAAACAGAATACGCTTTTGTTATTATGTGTGAAGTCTTAGGTTGTCTCTTATTCTTTTTCAAATATATAACAAAAATCCAAGGAAATAATAATAATAATAATAATAAGAAGAAAACATGAAATGGAGCCATAACGACACACCACGACCTGCCTCAGGTCTTCCCGCAGACTTGGTAGGTAGCAGAAATCGAAATATGATGAAAAATGACCTAATAATAATAATAATAATAATAATAATAATAATAATAATAATAAAATTTGAAATAGAAAAAATGTGGAAATTGAAAATAAGAATCGTGCCAGTGATAGTAGGTGCGCTTGGAATGATAAAAAATGAAACAAAACAACACATTGAAAGAATCCCTGGAAACCCCGGTTTAAGAGATATACAAAAAATTGTCTTGTTAAGTACAACCCACATACTAAAAAGAACTTTGTAACGCTACGGATGTTAGGGGAATAGAAAAACATGAAATGGAGCCATAACGACATAGCACGACCTGCTTTAGGGCTTCCCACATACTTGGTAGGTAGTGCAACCATAGCAGAAATAGAAATTATGAATAATAATAATAATAATAAAAATGATAATAATAATAATAATAATAATTTCTTGTGTCTCTGTAGATTATATTTTTTGACATTTTTTAAATGTATATTTTTTGAAAATTTAAAAATTTCCTCCACAAACTTTTAAGAAACTTTCCAGTGATATACTTAAAACAAGTGGTAAGTGTTATTGAACTACCATACAACCAATAAACTTTTCAAAAATTAAACCCATTCTACGAGAAGACCATCATTGTCTCAAACTTTCTCGGAAGGAAGAAGTTGTTTAATCAAGAATACAAATTGGACCCACATATATTTCTTACTCAATTCATTTAAAAATGAACTTGCTGCTCATTGCAGACCGTCTCTGGAGGATTATACCGTAAACATATTCTAACCGATTGTGAAGAGTTTGTTCCTATGCTTCAACAATTTTATAACGTGACTAGTCTAGAGAAGCTTTTCGTTAAGTAATACCGTTCTAAAGGCAAAAATGAAGAGTGATAAAACCAATGACGCAAAGCATAGTTTAGTAAATATATATTTAATTAAAATGTATCTGGCTTGATTTTTCTGCTATATATACATATGAATGCGTGATAAAATACCAAGAAAAATCAGCAATGTTGTCGGCCCTGACCTGGCACAATGGCTCTAGTCACATTCCAAATGCCGTAACGTAGATTCTCTGTAAATATTTTCATGGTAATAATTCTGATGGGAATTCCTCTTCGGTACCTAGATTTGCAAGCTGAAGAGCAGTACTCGATTGCCAGTTAGACCCTACATTTACAGCTGAAATGGCTAGATTGAACGATATTGTTACATAATAACAGTTTCTTTCTTGGACTTCAACCTTGCTGAAATTTATTCTTGCTTCTTGCTTTCCAAACAAATTTTTTCTTCAAAATTTAAATGCAATGTTAATCGTTTTCTGCCCTCTTCATAATTCCAGTACTTATATTGTTCTCTTTTCTTTAATAATATTATTTACTCATATTCTTTCACACTTAGAAACCGCTTGCGTCTTAGTGTCTTCACTGCTTTGCTTGTTGTCAAGGTATTTAAAAAGTAGTATGAACAAGGAACATTACCATAAACAATTTTCATTAAGTAACACACAGTGCTTACCAGATATTCTACTGTCTCTTCGAACGATCTAGAACTAAGATTTTGAACGTTATGAAAACAAGAAAAGCAATAATTTCAGGCGTGAAACCGTTAAATGTTCTTTTATAAAATTCTCTGTGTTGATGAAGCTGGGTCGGGTCGTAGAGTATAAAGTTAGGGCTGCATTTCTGAAAATAAAAGAAGAATCATTTTTTAAGACGTAATAATGTGATGTCGGTTCTTCAATATGGCAGTGAATGTTGGACAATATCTTCGAAGATGAAGGAAAAACTTGAAGCAACTGAAATGTGGTTCTACAGAAGGATGCTGCGGATATCATGGACCTAGCATGTGAGCAATGACGAGGTGTTGGAAAGGATGGAGACGAAAAGGAAATTAATACTGAGCATCAGGAAGAGACAGCTGAAGTTCCTGGGACATGCAATGAGGAAGGAGGTCTTGGAGAACCTGTTACTAACAGGACAGAGGGAAAAAGAGACAGGGGAAAGCAGCGGATAACATATTTGAAGGACCTGATCAGGTGGATGACGGAACGAGAGTTGCATGGTGTAACAGGAGAAAACGTGCTAGGAGCCACCAGGGACAGGGAGATGTGAAAGGTCATAATCGCCTACGTCCTGAAAGGACATGGCACACAAAAGAACACGAATGCTTCAAGATAACATAAAATTTATTTTTGATAAATGTTTTTGGAGGAAACGGAAACAAAATTCTTTCTAAGAAATATCTTTACCTGGATCGAAAACATTTAAAAAAATAAATTATTTCCCATAAAACTGATGTATTACGTTGGATATTTGGGAAAGCTTACAGATTGCCATTGAAGAGTTCTCTTTGCAGTCGCGTTAGGAACGCATCACGGCAAGTTTAATGGTTAAACATCAATCCAGAATTGGACAGCAACCAGAAATCATTTTGTAATTTTTTTTTCATTATTAAAATATAAACAATCAATAATCGATATAAGCGAATTTCCCGGTAAACATCAATATGTAAAGGCACACAATCATATTTGAATAATTTTCCATCAATATGTGCATAATGTGTGTGACAATGTCTATTACACACACACACACACACAGACACACATATATATATATATATATATATAAATCTATATGTACAAACGCGAACACATAAACATATATAATATACATATATACATTATGTACATATATATATATATATATATATATATATATGTGTGTGTGTGTTTGTTTGCGAGTTTGCGTGTGTTGACACGTGTATATTATAGGTAAATAGATTATACATAATAATATTTAGATACATACCCGTACAATGCGAAACAGATGTGGAGAGTTTATTTATGCGGACAATATTATTTGTGATTTACACACACATACACACACACACACACAAGCATATATATATATATATATATATATATATATATATATTCTTATATAACGACTCGGTAATTATTCATGTAGGATTGCTCGATGTAAATTTATCTTTAAACTGCATTGCTTGCATATAAATGCAAATATAAAGCATTATACGAATTCCCGTGCCTACCACACCTTGAGGGCTAACAATTTCAAAGGTCGAAAAACAAAAACGCAATGTCTATTTTCGATATTGTTCAGTGCTCAATTTCTTATTCATCTATTCAGAATTGATCATTTCATCACTTATATAAGCGTGACATCGCGTGTGTGTTTGCTTATACGTACACTTCTTAAACGTAAACATTATTATTATTAAAATATTTTATTAAAATTGCTCAAATACAATATTGAAGAGCCACTCATATCAGATGTGCATTGTGGTGCATTGAATATCGACTCGGAACGACAAATCAGGGAACCGAGCTCAAATTCCAGTTGAATTCATTGTATTCACTTACGTGCATATAACCTTGTGAAAGGTACTACACCGTCTCTCCCCCCCCCCCCCACAGTTTTGGGGTTAAATAACAGGAGAGATTAGGTTCTATAGCCTTGGCTGACAAAAATTCTACCACAGAAAGTCATGGCGACCTACTGCGCGATAATCTTCTCCCCAGTAATGCCTCTTTCGGGACATGATCGCCCAAGCGTGTATCACGTAAGGCACTTAACTGACTGAATAAAATAATTGGAATAATGATTAAGGCTTCTATTGGTCATAAAGTGAGGGATCAGTTTTCTATTGTTAAGAAGTAATAAACTGATCGCCCAGTAATTACTACTTAATAATATATCTCATGTCCCTCTAGCTATGGGTCAAATAACAGGATATATTGGGTTCAATAGCCTTGGTTGGCAACCAGACTACCGCAGAAAGTAATGGCAACCTACTGTGGGAAAATCTTCTGCCCAGTCAGTCATGTCTCTTTCGAGACATGACCGCCAAGTGTGTATTACGTATGGCACGTAACTGACTGATTGAATATCAAAATATTGGTGATTAATGAAGTGTGTGAGAATAGTGAGGATTGACACTAACTGATCTTCAACTTACATTTATAGTATTCGAGAATAATTTTTGAATGTAGTTAAAGGTTGCTCTTAAAATATGAAGCGGGGATGCTAAAATTAAAATCAAACGACTATATCAACTGAAATATTTGAAAAATGTTCTAAAAAATGAGGTAAAGTGCGACACTGATATACGAAGACCTATTGGGGTTGGCCAAAAGTACGTTCCAAAAGATAAACGGAGTATTAAGAGACAGATAGAAAACTGTCTTGAACTGTTACGCGATATTTATTTTCCTGATGGACATTCTTTTCAAAGCTGACAGAATGACTTGAAGCAACATTAAAGGTGTTTCTACAGAAGGATGCTGAGGATACAGAACCGAACATAGGAGTAATGACGAAGTTTTAGGAAAATAGAAACGAAAAGGAAACTTATGCATAATATCAGGAAGAAACAGTTCCTGGGGCATATAATGAAGAAGGAAGGTTTGACAAATTTGATACCCACAGAACAGACTGAGGGCAAGTGGGGCAGAGCGTAGCATATTTGCTAAGCTTGAGTAAACTGATGATGGAACAGGTTTCAAGAGAAATAACAAAAAATAACCCAACAAACTTATTAAGAGCTACAACAAGATTTGGAAGGCCATTACGCCTATGTTTTAAAAAGACACAATACGAAGAGATTCAGCAAAGCATCCATGAGGTACTGTAGCTGTTGTTCTTTGGTAAGATCTGTTAGCGTCGAACTTGCTCATTACATTTCTTCTTCTATGTGCCCTGTCCCTTTAGGACGTAGGCAATCAGGGCTTTCCACATTTCTCTATCCTTGGTAGCTCTGAGCACGCCTTCTCCTGTTACACCATGCAATCCTCGTTCCGACATCCACATGATTAGGGCCTTCAAATATGTTATCCGTTGCTTTCCCCTGTCTCTTTTCCCCTCTATCTGGCTTCTTAGTATCAGATTCTCCAAGCCCTCCTTCCTCATTGAGTGTCCCAGGAGCTTCATCTGTCTCTTCCTGATGCTCAGTATTAATTTCCTTTTTGTTTCCATCATTTCCAAGACCTCATCATTGCTCACATGTTCCATCCATGATATTTGCAGCATCCTTCTATAGAACCATATTTCAGTTGCTTCATGTTTTTCCTTCATCTTTGATGGTATTGTCCAGCATTCACTGCCGTACTGAAGGACGGACAGTACGTAGAAATCCAGTACTCTCTTCCTTGTTTCTAGCGAAATTGTCCTGTTTCTTAATACTTTACTCAACTTCTGGCATGCTTCCTTCGCCATGCCAATTCGCCTTCGGATCTCTGTGTCGCACTTTCCGTCTTCCGTTATAACACTTCCCAGGTATTTAAATTTTTTTGTACCTGCTTGATTCTAGTATCCCCGACCTGATGGAAAAAAATGAGCGTAATTTGACTCCGTGTAAGATGCGTGTTGTTGTTGCTTTTGTTTATTATGATGATGATGATTATTATGTTTATATTTTCCTTCAAACCGCAGTTTATTTTAGTTTATTATCCATGATGCTTGTCTTTGCTTGTATCTACTGGACATGCGTTCTTGAAAACATTAGGGTATGCATTTAGGGTATGCATTTAGGGTATGCATTTAGGGTATGCATTTTGGAGATTTATAAACCTAATCTCTCAGTAACTGTTTTTTAACCAGCATTTTTTTTTTCAACCACTCTACCGCAGAAAACAATGGCAACCTTCTGCGGGATAATCTTCTGCTCAGTCAGTCATGTCTCGAAAGAGACATGATTGCCCAAACGTGTATCACGTATGGCACTTAACAGACTGGCTGAATATAATAGTTGGAATCATGATTAAGGTTTCTACTGGTCATAAAGTGAGGGTTCAATTTTCTATTGTTAGGAAGTAATAAATTGATCCCCCAGTAATTACTAGTTAATAATATAATATATCACTTCTCCCTCTAGCTTTGGGACAAATAACAGAACAGATTGGGTTCTATAACCTTGGTTGGCAACTAGTCAACTGCAGAAATCAATGGCAACCTACTGCGCGATAATCTTCTGCCCAGTCATGTCTCTTTCGGGACATGATCGCCCAAGCGTGTATCACGTATGGCACCTAACTGATTGTGTTGATGCCTGCCCACAGCAGAGGCGAACAGAAATTTGGAATATTTCGGCAGTATATCTTCTTTAAGTTATGTTAAAAATGAATGTATGGGATTATAAAAAAAATACAAGTGTTGTACAATCGTGACTTGTAGTGAAAAATAAACGGTTGGACTTGTAATCAACACGACAAAGTCAATGAAAAGCAATTGATACAGGAGAAAAATGATATGGTCTCGCTCATCTTGAAGTTTTCCTTACGTGGCTTATTTATTAAGACTAATTAACCAAATAAAATTTTAAATTCGAATTACCAAGAAATTAAAAAGGCTTGAGCATTCAACGGTTAAAACATTATTCTTGAGATTCGACATGTAGAAATTGCTGAATATCAGACACAGTACTGAACCCATTGAAACACCATTGCGTTGTATATATTATTATTATTATAATCTAAGAAAGGGACTTCAATAGTACAAGATAATAGTCAGTCAGTTAAGTGCCATACGTGATACACGCTTGGGCGATCATGTCTCGAAAGAGACATGACTGACTGGGAGCAGAAAATTATCCCGTGGTAGGTTGCCATTGCTTTCTGCTGTAGACTGGTTGCCGACAAAGGCTATAGAACCCAATCTGTCCTTTTATTTGACTCATAGTTAGAGGGAGAATATATGTATTATACTATTACGTCATAATAAGAGGGGGGTCAGTTTATTACTTGATAACAATATAAAACCGATCCCCCACTTTATGGCCAGTAGAAGCCTAAATCATGATTCCAATTATTCATTCAGTCACTTAAGTGCCATACTTGAAACACATTTGGGCAATCATGTCTCGAAAGAGACATGACTGACTGGGCAGAAAATTATCCCGTGGTAGGTTGCCATTGCTTTCTGCTGTAGACTGGTTGCCGACCAAGGCTATAGAACCCAATCTGTCCTTTTATTTGACTCATAGTTAGAGGGAGAATATATGTATTATACTATTACGTCATAATAAGAGGGGGTCAGTTTATTACTTGATAACAATATAAAACCGATCCCCCACTTTATGGCCAGTAGAAGCCTAAATCATGATTCCAATTATTCATTCAGTCACTTAAGTGCCATACTTGAAACACATTTGGGCAATCATGTCTCGAAAGAGACATGACTGACTGGGCAGAAAATTATCCCGTGGTAGGTTGCCATTGCTTTCTGCGGTAGACTGGTTGCCATTCAAGGCTAGAAAACCCAATCTGTCCTGTTATTTAACTCATTACTGGAAGGAATAGACGGATTAATTTCATTCATTTACGCGCAAGGGTATTTGCGCGTAAATGAATGCAATGAATACAACTGGAATTCGAACTCGGCTCCCGGATTTCTCGTTCCGAGACGATATCCACTGCAAGCTAATAGTATTTTCCGTAATATATTTGGATTAATTTTAAGTGATGGGGTGGGTAAAGATGGGTTACTGTATATATTTATTATAATTATGTCAATAGTTTCACTAACCGTGATGTTTGTAAATAGGTTTTCAACATCAAGAGAAGCTATGATTTCATTGTTGGGTTTTTCGCTTTTTAAGATTTGGATTCCCTCTAATGTTGACTTAACTCTATATTTACTAGGAAGGTAGGGAATAATTAGTTGGTTAATGTATTTTGTTAACTGGTATCCCGGAGTTGGAATTTGCGATAGGATAGGACGGAGAGCATAGTTAGGTTTATGTGTCTTTATAGTGTCATATATGTAACCAGGTCTATAATCGCCAACAATTTTCAGGAGTTTTAAAGAGTTCTGTTCGGAATTATTAGCAGTAATGAGTTAATTAAACTTTGATTTTTTTGTTGTTTGGTCGGGTTCTGGTTGAGATATTGAAACTTTATATGATCATGGAGTATGTGATCAAGGTTTTCTTGTAATCCTTTCTTTTTTTTTGTAATTTCCTACAGTGAATATTGCTATGACGGCAGTGAATGTTGGACAAAATCAACAAAGACTAATGAAAAACTTGAAGCAGCGGAAATGTGGTTCTACAGAAGGATGCTGTGGATATCATGGACCGAGTATGTGAGCAATGATGAGGTGTTGGAAAGAATGGCAACGAAAAGGAAATTAATAGTGAGCATCAGGAAGAGACAACTGAAGTTCCTGGGACATGCAATGAGGAAGAAGGCTTGGAGAACCTGATACTTACAGGCCAGATAGACGGAAAAATAAACAGAGGAAGGCCACGGATAACATATTTGAGAGGCCTGAGCAAGTGGATGATGGAACAAGGGTTGCGTGGATGATGGAACAAGGGTTGCGTGGTGTAACAGGAGAGAGTGTGCTAAGAGTAGGGAGACGTGGAGAACAATGATCGCCCATGGCCTGAAAAGACAGGTCACATAGAAGAAGAAGAAATACGAACTAATCTCAGAAGTATAGATAGACATTTTATTTTGAGTTGTATATCTTACAGCGTCCACCGTAAATTTTTAAATTTAATTTCTCAAAAGCAAAGGATTTGAAGACATATGTTTATATGGACTTATGTTTTGGTTTAAAGCTGCTCCAAAGTTTGTCAAATTAATTTTGAGCACTACAATAAAAACATGCTATTGCACAAACTTGAGCGCCAGTTGGTTGAAGACCAATCTGATACACGTAGAAGATGGTTCCAATTCCCCGCTCATCATCACTGTCAACGACCCAGTCGCGGTAGTTACATATTTTGTCTGCCTGAGTTCCAAAGTTTCGCGGAGATAACAGAAGATGCAAATTGGTTTCAGGAGTCTTGGGAGCCTTATAAAAAATCTTATTTTGACTTCACCTCATCTCCCGACGCATCAAGTCAGTAGTTTTACAATACCGCCGTCCTCTCTGTGCCACTAAACGGTGCCGAGATGTGATCGGTCAGCAAGAGCCTCGCCACCCGCATCCATGGTTTTTGAGTCGTGCGCCAAGGTTTACATTGGTTTGGTCTTGTCATAAGCGAAGAGATCCGCTACAGAACCAGCCAGCCAGCCAGCCAGCCAAACATTCATACGTAGGCTACATCACTTCCTGCGACGACCTGATGCCCATCGACAAGAGCCATCTACCAGCTTTTCTCACCAGAGTCAAGATGACAAGGCAGTAGACCACACACACTTTGCGTCATAGATGTTCTGATACTCTACGAAGAGCAGGAGTGCTTTAGTAGCATAGTCTTAACTCTAGTGCTTCGTAGCCGGAGATTCTAGAAATCATTCCGTCCACTCATCAGGCGATAACATCAAATTTATTTTCTCATATATAAAGGGTCCTGGGTATGATCGTAAACTGCATCCGGCAGCAAGAACCCTGGTTGAGGGTTTGTGAGTAGCACGGAATCACCTTTTAATTGCTGTTGCTGTCAGATGCACTCTGACCCGGAATGGTAGCACCTGTTAGGGTCCCAGCTATGGGCAAATAATTAACCCCCACACTGGGGTCAAAACACTATGAAAGTATAAAAATACACGTTTATGCAAATATATATATATAAATAGACTTTAATAGAAAGATATACATTTTTGAAGTAAAAATATCACCAAAAATACATTTTTGAAGTAAAAATATCACCAAAAATACATTTTGAAGGAAAAATATTACCAAAAAACATTTTTTGAAGGAAGAATTAATACTATAACCAATTTTTGAAGGAAAAAAATATTCCCAGAAAACAGTTTTGATACAAAGGTAGAAGACATTTTCAGTTTTTCAAAATAAGGGAACAATAAAAACAAAACCATTTTCATTAAATAAACCTTTTCACTATAATCGAACTTTTTAAGAAATACTTTAAACCACACCTTTTTGGCATTAAATAACCCGCAGAGGTTGATATGCCGTTAAACAAAAAAAATTACACTCATATATATATATATATATATAATATGTTGATGCATGTTTCATTAAATAATATAGACAAGTTTTGTCGATTTATTTTATGTAAATTCTTTTCATATCGTCTGATAAGCTTAACAGCATTATCGTTGAAAGAAGAAAGAAAATCACAATATTGATACATGTTTTTTTAATCCTTTCTGAGCTTTCGACTTACATCAGCCATTATCAAAGATTACAGTTATCCATGAAAGAGGAATGATATCACGTAACAATTCAGTGGTCTTTTCCTTGTTTCTGTTGCTTCAAGTCTTTTCTTGAGATCTTAGAAGATTTTTCTGCATTCATTGCCATTTAGGAAGAACCATATCACGTTACAGCTCAGAATTTATTTCTTTGACTTTAGCAAAATTTTTTTCTTTTTTTATTTTTCCGTACTTTGCTTAATTTTTGAAATGCCTCCTTAGGTATTCAAATACGTGTTTCAGTGTCAAAACTTTGGTACTCTGTTAAAACATTTCCCTTTGAGATTTCACTCGACTAATCAACTCAGTCGATTAAAAAATTAATTGAACAAGTAAAGTTTATTGCTTTACTCGCCCACGATCGAATAAAAATCTCGCAATGAAACGTGTACCTTCAAATATAGAAAAAGAAAATATGATTCCTTTTACAACCCAAGAGTATGCCATTGAAGATTCACAAGTTACTTAGAATGATCTACAATGACATTATTGAAGTTTGATCGTAGGCGTAGCGCCTGATTCACGTCGAAAGGTGTGGTTAAAAAGCTGTGACATTCCGCAATAATCAAAGCAAGATCTGACAAATGGAATTTAGATTGGCAAGCTCCTGTCCAGCTTTTATCGTCCCGGTCAGTGTAAAAATTCGTTTAATTAACGCTTCCAGAGTTGAGCCAAAATATCTTTGTCGTCCAGATTAAAGACGCTCACAGATTTTTAGAAAATCATTTGGAAAAATATTACCCTTGACTCAACCTCTATATTTCCTCCCGGCATACGAAAATTAACAACGAACATTTGAAAGAAAGAGAAAAAAATACGCATAATTCTTTTAAACACGCATCGAAAAACAAATTATACAAGTAAATAATTTTATAGAAAATCGTTGAGAAAATCAGATTTGTTATTTTTTATCATCTATGAGATGGAGGTTGTAGTCAAACAGAAGAAACAAACTACGAATTTAGGTACCCCCACTCAATCGCCAAAAAAGAAAACAATATAAAACCAATAAATTGTAAACAATTTCTATTCCAGTCGCTTCTTTCCTCGCACTTCCCGTCTGTGGAATTCCTTCAATTTACCGGCTTTCCCGACAGATATAATCTCTAAGAATTTAAATGTAAACTCAATAGTCATCATCTATCTCACTAACGTGCATCCTCTCTCACATGCTCCTTTCTCCGTCCACTCCACCTTTACCAATATTCAAATCCTCCTCTTATCCACTTCCTGACACCCTCTATAACCAGAGACTCTTTCTCATAACTTTCCTCCTATGTAACCCCCTGCAAAACAGTGGCAATAAAATGCCTTGCTTGGGGCGATATGATTACAAAAAATATATCATGTTATTAAAACATTAATAAAACAAAGTTTTATCATCAAAATGCTTATGCTGTTATAAAGAGTTCAGATCAATTTTGTTGTCAGTAATTTTTTTAAATTTTAAAATCCTTTCTAATACGTTCGAAATTTTAATTAAAATTTCATTTTTTGTTTTCTGTTAGCGATTCACGTTATGTTTACGTAAGGTAAGTATTAAGAAAATGGAGTCGGTCGAGTAAAATGATTTTGGAGCGAGTAACTTTTTCCCTCGCTCTCGACCGCCCGTCGAGTGATTTCTTTTTCAAATCTCAAAGGCTGCTTCCCACCTATTAAAATTTTGTTTGATTTTGGTCTTTGAGATGTGCAATTCGCACACAGGAATCCTCCTATGTTTAACAACTTCTTCTTCTATGTGTCCTGTCCGTTCAGGACGTTGCCGGTCATGGTTCTCCAGGTCTCCCTGTCTCTGGTGGCTCTTAGTATGTTTTCTCCTCGCAACTCCGTTTCGTCACCCACCTGATCAGGCCCTGCAAATATGTTATCCGCTGCCTTCCGCTGTCTCTTTTTCCGTTCCGTCTATCTGGTTTGTCAGTATCAGGTTCTCCAAGCCCCACTTCCTCATTGCATGTCCCAGGAACTTCAGTTGTCTCTTCCTGATGGTTACTATTAATTTCTTTTTCGTTGTCATTCTTTCCAACGCCCCATCGTTGCTCGCATGCTCAGTTCACGATATCCGCAGCATCCTTCTGTATAAACACATTTCCGCTGCTTCAAATATTGTCCGCATTTTCGATGATATTGTCCAGCATTTACTGCCATATTGAAGAACTGATATCACATAGCAATCCAGCACTCTTTTCTTTGTTTCTAGTGAAATTTTTTATGTCTTAGTATTTTATTCAGCTTCTGGAACGCGTCGCTCACCATGCCAATTCGCTTTCGGATCTCTGTGTCGCACTTTCCGTCTTCTGTTAGAACACTTCCCAGGTATTTAAATTTTTGTACCTGCTTGATTCTGGTATTGCCCACCTGTTAACAACTACGCAGTCACTAATCTTTCAGTTGATGTTTAATCGTTTCTTCTCGCTTCAAATCATAATCTTCTGTCGAGGTATCTCTCTCTCTCTCTCTCTCTCTATATATATATATATATATATATATATATATATATCTCTATCTCTCTCTCTATCTATATATCTCTCTCTATATCTATATCTCTATCTATATTTCTCTCTATCTCTCTCTCTCTCTCTATATATATATATATATATATATATATATATATCTCAGTATATTATCAACACTTTGTAAACACTACAATAGATTTTTATGGGTAATATTCTAACGAGATCATCATTAACAACAATATAAGCCACAACAACAATAGTAATAATAAAAATAACAATGATTAACATAAAACTTATATCTGTGGGTGGGGGCTTATCTTGACAGACATCTTAATTCCATGGTAACTGGCAATTTCACCACCAAACATAACGAACGCTATAATTATGATTTGCAATTAATGATTTTTTTCTTCCTTTTGCTAATCGCTTGCTTTGTTCCCCGTCTTTAAAAGATAATTATGTGCTTGTCAGTGGCTATAATTTTGCTGGTCTGCACAAAAGGGTAGGTGTTGTTCGTACAATCCTACTTGTTAGCATCTGGTTAGATTATTATTGTGCTAGTCAGGTCCTATAATCAATAATTAAAATCACGCAAAGGGAGCGGGGAGAGACCCAAAACAAAAGAAAACAAAAAAAAAAAAGAAACTGAGATGCTGTTGCGTGGGAGAGAGGATGAAACAAGCTAAGGTAATTTTGACCAGCTGCTGTAAGAGGTAAAAAATAAACCTATCATTGTATTATCGTAAACAGATTAACTTTATACTTTCTGTCAATATATATATATATATATATATATATATACAGAGAGAGAGAGATAAAGAGAAAGAGAGGGGTAGAGGAGGAGAAAGAGAAAGAGAAAAATTGAGAAAGGGAAAGTATATTTAGAGGAATTAGGAATAAACTCAAAAGAAAACTTATCTTAGCCGGTGAGTTTCGTCTGTATGTAAATATATATGCTAATTCTTCTCTCTCTCTCTCTCTCTCTCTCTCTCTCTCGCTCTCTCTGTCTTTTTCTCTCTCTCTCTCTCCATATATATATATATATATATATATATAAAATAAAAAGTGTGAGAAGCCGTGAACCTTTTCTTTAAAATATATATTTATTGTTTGGTGTTCATACAAGTTATGGAGTATTAATTTGTCATGGTTTGCACTACACGTGTTTCGAGTCTAAAATTGACTCTCTCCAGATACTCAGAGAAACCCAAACGTAAAACAACGAATTTGTTCGCCTGAAGAGAGTCAATTTTAGACTCGAAACACGTGTAGCGCAAACCATGACAAATTAATACTCCATAACTTATTTGAATACCAAACAATAAATATATATTTTAAAGAAAACGTTCACGGCTTCTCACACTTTTTATTTTATACAAATTACTCTCGTTGGAACAACCCTATTCCTTTATTCGATATATATATATATATATATATATATATATATATATATATATTGATTGTTAATACTTTGTTTTTGGTCCTAATAGGGTTAGACCAGTACACATTTGTATTAAAACGTGTTCTATACATTTATATTTTAGCACCTTTGAAAATATTCATTATTAAACGAGTTATTTCGCGATAATCGCCTGAAGACGCCACTCATGTTAAAAATCTGGGTAGCAAAACAACTCGTTTAAGAATGGAATATATATATATATATATGTATATATTGCTATATAAATATATATTGCTATATATATATATATATATATATATATATATATATGTATATATTGCTATATAAATATATATTGCTATATATATATATATATATATATATATATATATTTATATATATTGCTATATATATATATGCATATATTTTAGTGCAAAGATTTTGTCACTTTATCTGAGCAGGTTCATGCCGACACCTTTATGAGGCGCTCACACATCGGAGCTGAATTTCTTTGTTGGCTTTTCTGGAGGGAGACAAATTCTTTGAGCTAAAACTATTAAGGCTCTATCTTCACCTCGATTGCCAATATAGCTTTTGATTGCCGAAAATAGCTTTTATCAGTAAAACTACTAAAAAGAATCTCTCTCTTTTTATATATATTAATGTTCATTTGTTCAACAAACTTGAATTGAAGAGTCTTTTATTAAATACGGTCAACAAGAAATGTTTAAATATTTTTTTATTATTTTTTAATTACCTTAACATTTCTCCGTTTTGTAAGTTTTAACGAATATAAAAATTGGCTATAGTTATTGTTGTGGATTCCGGTTGAGAAACCACACAAAATAATAAAAAACAGAAACAGATATAGAGATAGAAAATTTCAGTTATATTGAACAAGATATACAAACAGGAAACACGGGTTAGTCAGTTCAGGAATACTATTAGTAGAAATCAGTATATACAGTCTTGCAGTGAAATAATATGTCCGGGTAATGAGTCTATATTCAAACAATTCCAACTAACTCTGCACCAACTTACTGACCAACTAAGCAACTGTTTACAACGGTATTTGCCAGCCTTCCCACGTAAGGCGAGATAAGACACAAGGTATTTTTAATGTGGATCTTCCCGGTCATATAGCCAGGCCAAAAATATCTGTCTATATTTCTCTAGTCGTGATTCTACCCTTCGGCGGAACAACGACTGGGTTAGTGCTCTCTGCTTTCGAGCAGAGAGCGTTCTCCACCCGAAGGCAAAGAGGTGACGGTGTCATAGTAGCAGACGCAAATGCCAACTGCTTTATAATGGTATTTACCAACCTTCCCACGCCTGGCTAGATGTGACACAAGGCAGAGAGCCGACAGTGTCATAGCAGCAAAGCCAACGTCTTTACAACGGTATTTACCAACCTTCCCACGCAAGGTTAGATGTGACAAAAGGTCATTTTATAGTGGATCTTCCCGGTCACATAGCCGGGACAAAAAATGTCTGTCTATTTTTCCCCAGTCGTGATTCTACCCTTCGGCGGAACCACGACTGGGTTAGTGCTCTCTGCTCGGAAGCAGGGAACGCCCTCTACCCGGAGGCAGAGTACTGACAGTGGAATAGTCATAATAACAGAGGCAAATGCCAACTGGTTTACAACGGTATTTACCAACCTTCCCACGCAAGGCTAGATGTGACACAAGGTCATTTTATTGTGGGTCTGCCCGGCTATATAGCCAGGCCAAAAATATCTGTCTATTTTTCCCCAGTCGTTATTCTACCCTTCGGCGGAGCAACGACTGGGTTAGTGCTCTCTGCTCGGAAGCAGAGAGCGCTCTCTACCCGAAGGCAGCGACCTGACAGTGTCACAGCAGCAAACCCAGCTGCTTTACAACTCTCGATCTCTGTATAGGCAGGATAATAACTGCACATCAGGCGAGTCCATTAATTCATAGAAAGAGGTGATCCCACAACAATTGTCATAAAATGTCAATTATGTCTATAAAAGGTCAATTATGTCTTTGAGATTTACACAAGTATGGTAACTCGGAAAATAAAAGAACTTTGCTGATGAGGACCTTAACACAAGGGCCTGCATAAAGTGCTCTGAAAATGTAGTGCTCCCATGGTCAAGAGGGTGGCTACTTGAAGAACCTATGTCTAGCAACAGCATTCTGCACCATGCAAGACAATCAGGATTTCCCAGGTATGGCTGTCAGATAACTTCTGCGTTCACAGAACATTTTATATCAGGCCACCTGACTCCCTAGACAGCAACCGCCTTAAGATCTGGGGCGTAGTTAATCCAGAGACCAACAGAACACATTGTAACACTAAAGATATAGAGAAAGCAAGGATTATGTCAGCATTCACCAACTTCAACAAGGAGACCGTCCAAAAGACTAACATGAGATTCCGAAGTCGCCTGAAGGTCATGGTTGAAGCTAATGGCGATTTTATTGAATAAGTTAACTCTCTAGTCTTTCAAGATATTTTCGTGTAACTATGGAAAATATATCTGCTAAAATGAGGTCAGAAGAAGGCAGACTTTTTAGCGCATATAAACACGCCCAATAGCTAGAGTGATCCAATTCATTATCGAATGAACGATGCGTAAATGCCGGAGTAGCTACTGTTTACAAAGTCTACCACTCTTCCAGAGTGCTCAATCAGGGTGTGAGAGCGTAAATACTATAGTCATCCGCAGACAGATCTGTTTCGCTGTTTTACAGCTCATCAGTACGGCTTAGACTCCAGTCGCTTCCTAACCCAGTATTGAAACCCGACCGAATTGGCGATTCTACCCCTTCCGTTTTTCCTTTCTTCTAAATACATTTCCTGTAAGACGCTTAATGTCTAATTTCTTAACACAGATGTAATTTCAAATTATTTTCACTGATCGGATCTTAAATCCATTTAGCCGTCTCTCTCTTTCCCTCTCTTCTTCCCTCCCCTCCGTATCAATGTCTAGACGACAACCTGCTAGCATAATCTCATTCACTTAAGTGCCATACGTGATACACGCTTTGGCAATCATGTCTCGAAAGAGACACGACTGACTGGGAGAAAGATTATCGCACAGTAGGTTGCCACTGCTTTCTGCGGTATACTGGTTGCCAGCCAAGGCTATAGAACCCAATCTGTCCTGTTATTTGACTCATAGCTAGAGAGAACAAATATGTATTATATTATTACCTAATAATTAGTTGGGGATCAGTTTATTATTAAATAGCAATATAAAATAGATCCCTCACTTTATGATCAGTAGAAGCCTTAATCATGCTTCAAACTATTATATTCAGTCAGTCAGTTAAGTGCCATACGTGATACATGCTTGGGCGATCATATCTCGAAAGTGACATGACTGACTGGGCAGAAGATTATCGCGCAGTAGGTTACCATTGCTTTCTGTGGTAGACTGGTTGCAAGCCAAGGCTATAGAACCCAATTTGTCCTGTTATTTAACCAATAACTGATGGAAAGAGATGGATTAATACATTTTCTACGGATATTTACGCGTAACTGAATGAAACGAATTCAAATGGAATTCGAACTCAGCTCTCCGATTTTTCGTTCCGAGCCGATATTCATTGCACCAAAACGCACTTCATAACCTACTCTTTCATTTAACCCCCCACCCATTTTTTTTTTATTTCTTTACTTGTTCCTTCTTTCATTTGAATTTCCGGTATATGAATTTGTTTTGATTGATCTGCATGTATAAGAATATTTACCTGTATTTGCATAATAAAGAATTTGTTGCTGAAGATGCAAGGTTTCTTCGCTGAAATGGCCATAACATATACGTAATTTTCGGAGTTTTATAGAATTTATATACATATATTTCACAATTTCCCTGACGAGCCGTTAGGCGAAACCGTGGTCGGTTGCTGGCTCTTGCTTAGATTTTCTGTCTTTTTGCTCTACTTTCGTATCGAGCGCTTTAGTGTTAGGGTTTTTGTCTTGGGGTTTTTTTTTTCTTTCTTACGAGTGCTTGACTTTTTGTTCATGTGCTTCGTTTGTTACTTTTTTTGCTTCCCCTTATTTTCCCTCCGAGTTTGGTCTCGGTGGGTTTTACAAGACGATTTAAATTATAGCTTGATTAATACTAGTTTTGGTAGGGTTAGTTCTCTTACTATTGGTATTGTTGTTGCTATAGTTAATATTATATATATATATATATATATATATATATATATATGTGTGTGTGTGTGTGTGTGTGTATAATTATTATTATTATTATTCATTTTTTATTTAATTTTTCCAGTATTCTTAATTTTTTCCTTTTTGCTTAAGATAAGGAAAGGAAAGTAAAATTTTTCCATAATTTTTTTTATTTTCCAAGCACTTTCAGTTACTTCACGAGACATTTTCAAGATTTATTTTTTCAATCTTGTTATTTAATTCTTATGTTTTGACTGTTACCTAATTTATTTTGTGCTTTTGCAAAGCTATCACGTGACGCGCGTGGCTGGGCATCATGCCCAGCCACGCGCGTCACGTGATAGCTTTGCAAAAGCTTTTGTCTCTTTACAAAAATAATTACAAAACTCTATTCTTATTGTTAAAAAAAGTGAGGTTGGTAGAAGGAGAAAATTGTTTGAATCATAGTGAGATGCATTTGATATTGGGATTTGAATCGTATTTTTGCATTTTCAACCAAAATTTATCTTAAAGTTCATCATAACAAGTGGGAGTATGGTCAATATAGGTAATTGTTTTATGACAAGAAAAGTTTTGTACATTAAAATTCATACACTATACTAGTTTATTTTTATTAGACTCAATAAGGTTTGCAGTCTTCCATTTTCTATAATATATTATATATTTTACATATTTTTCAGGAATTGCGACAGAAATATAATGTTTAATATTTTTTCTCATAGCAAATTCGTAATGTTTATAATTATTGTGCTTTTGAGTGCAGTAAAATATGCTGATATTTTGTGTTTTATTTTTAATAATGGTGGGGGCATTCTTTGTAAGAATTATTTTGTTTATCAATGATATTGCTATTTCTACGTACGTTGAATAGCTATTTTGGATATTTGTTTTAGACTCCTTCTGGTATGTAAATTTTTTAACTATATTTGAAATAATAAATTTTTGGTTTGGATCGTTGCTGAAGAAGCGAGAATTTTCTTGCTGAATGGTCACTTAATTTGTCTAAACTAAACTATCGCCCGGTTCACACTCCACCCACGTCTATTGAACAGGTGTAGAGGCTCATCCCTTGTTCCCTGTTTAGGATGTGATTTCCAGCTCTCTCTTTTCCAATCTTTTCACTCTTTTCTTTTTTTTTTCTTTTTTTTTTCTCTCTCAATTGGAGTAGATAGACTAAACTATCGCCCGGTTCACATTCCACCCACGTCTATTGAACAGGTGAAGAGGCTCATCCCTTGTTTCCTGTTTAGGATGCGGTTTCCGGTTTTCTCTTTTCCAATCTTTTCACTCTTACGTAGCCCCATGCGCATCAGTGGCGTTACCGCCTTGCTCGGGGTGATATGATTAAAAAAAAAACTAAAATATATCCTTACCGAAAGGAAACGAGTTTAGTGGCGTAGAGCTTCCTATTAAAATTTAAGTCAGTTTTTTTTTCAGTTTAACTAATTTCAGCATAGATTTTTTTTATGATTTAATATTCTATTTTATTTCAGTACTATTTTAGAAATATATTCGAACAAAATGATATATCACGATCGTACATTGAACGAAGAGAAAAATTCGCTTGAATAAAAGATAATCATTTTATTTGTACGATCTATGGAAGATATTTATGACACACCAAACCTCCAACAAAAAGTGAAATATATGATTTTTCGTTGTTTAAATTTAAACAAAAGATTGAAATTTCCTGGAGGTAAACACGACGAGGTTATTATATTCGGGTGTGTATTATTACTATCATTATTATTAGTAGTAGTAGGAGTAGGAGGAGGAGGAGTTGTGTATCCTTTGATTTCTGTTGGATGCATATTACACTCTGGACCCCAACTAAAGACCTAAGGCCGAAAATGGCAACCTGACCTTTACCACTGAACAAGTTTGTACAAACAAAACAAAACAATATCACATATATTTTACATAGGTAAAGCCTTTCGTAAGCTATCAGCTGTAATTGTCAAAACAATTTTTCGTACTGCTTTCAGGCATGGGCTACCAGGATTGGCTTCAATGAATATATCGAAAACTTTTCCAATAAAACCTGGGACTTCAACCACAACCAGAATTATTGATATCCTCAGGGGCCACATTTTTTTTAGATTTTCTCATGAAGACCCTTTTATTTCGACAGCTTTTTAAAGGTTTTCATATTACTTTGATGATCATCATCATATTTTGATTTTTGCTATGGTCACACTACCTTCTAACTATTATGTATAACTTTACTTACGTTAAACTATCTTGTTATCGTCTCTTTCTGGGCAAGGCTAACAGAAAAGCATAAATAATTCTTTAAAACCAAAAAGAAAGTACCAAAAAAAAACCCTGCCCCATAAAAAGTTTGCTACGGAAACAGTAACAACAAGTTTCTGCCCTCCACATCATTGGGTGTAACGAATGAGATGATGATGATGACATTTAATATTAAAAGAGCCTGTGACTAAACCAAAGCAGGAATTATTTGGTTTGAGTCATTGAATGTAAGTTGTCTCAAAAGACAGCAAAATCAAAGAAGGAAGATATTAATATCTGAGTTAAACAGCACAAGTTAATTCACATGGAAACAGTAAATATTCTGGAAATGGTCTTGTCATGAATGCCAAATAGAAGATCAAGAATTTTGAATCAACGCCCTCCCTAAGCAGAGTGATAATGGCACTAAGCTGCAAATAGCTTCTCCGAGTCAAAGACAATGAAAATAATTTAGAAGTATCCGGAAACTCAATCCAAAACATTAAGGACATACGTCTACGCAAAAAAAAAAAAAAAAAAAAGCGAGAGAAAACCAGGGGATAGGCAAATATATCGACTTCTTATGAAGAGAAATAAAAAAAATTAAGTTTCAGAGTTTAGGCAGAGAAGTATAAAGTTGAAGGAACCGGAAACCCGTTCCTAAACACAAAACAAGAGATAAACGTTTATTTCTGTTCAAAAGACCAGGGAGAAGTTATTCAGAAAGATTAGTAGAAGAAGCAGAGTTCACACACTGAAGATATTAAAAGAACTCTCCATAAAAAATTTAATCGTTCCGTCTTAAAATATTGAAGACCTTCGATGATCTTCGGCTCTTTCGTGTGTTAACTCTGCAGGTGGAGGCTTGGGTAAAAACGGAAAATATTTAGTGACAAGTTGTTGGAGAGGAGAAATCACACAGATGTGCAATATGCCTCCAACTGAAAATGACTACGATGTCAATAATTCCGTAATTAAATATATTTTGTTCGATTGTTTCGTTTTCGACTCTGCTTCGCTGAGGCGGCGGCGGAGGCGGCGGCGGCGGCGTCGTCGTAGTCGCAGTCGGAGGCGTTGTCAGCTCGCATCGGCGGCGGCTGCAGCTGTAACGGCGGCGGCAGCAGCGGCAATGGCAACGGCTAACGTCAAAACGGTGACGACGTGCAGCAGCGCAAGCAGCGAACCACGGAAGCCGGTGACGGTGCGCCAGGCCTAGACGGACGAGATCTAACGCACCCGACAGGATATCGGCTCGGAACAAGAAATCAGGGAGTCGAGTTCGAATTCCAGCTGAATTCATTGCATTCACTTACGCGCAAATACCCTTGGGAAAGGTATTAATCCGTCTATTCCTTCCAGTTATGGATTAAATAACAGGACAGATTGGGTTCTATAGCATTGGCTGGCAACCAGTCTACCGCAGAAAGCAATGGCAACCTACTGCGGGATAATCTTCTGCCTAGTCAGTCATGTCTCTTTCGAGACATGATCGCCCAAGTGTGTTTCATGTATTGCTTCTTTCTAACTAGTTTGTACTCCTCACTCTTTTCTAATTAATCTTTTTACAGTTATGTAGCCCCCAGCTCATCAGTGGTATTTCTGCCTTGCTCGGGGAGAAATGATTAAAAAAAATAATAATCAAACAGTATTATATATTTATTTATACCCGCCGGATTATTTACGATAATGCTTTGTTACGAAAATGTGTGTCATTCGGCAGTATTCGAATCTGTGGCCCCTATCCACATAGGAGAAGCTACAATGTGATATTGCGCGTCTAAAACCTCTCGACCACGAATTAGGATCAGTATAAACGAATTCAAATTAAGCCAGATCACATTATATGTATATATATGAAATGATTTGTTTTGAACGTTATTTTTGATCGATACTCGTATTTAAGTAGATATTCTGTTTATAATCAAACAGTATTATATACTGGTTTAATTTTTGTGATCAAAAACTAATTATATATATATATATATATATAGTTTTAGACTGATTTTTAGACTGATTAGTTTAGACTGAGTTTTCTCCAGTTTCTGGAAAGATTTTTCTGTTGCTGAGGTGATGTGTTATCTCCGGTGGTGATTTTCATATCGAAATGATCATCCAACATCATTGAATTAATCCTTTTTTAATTTTTATATATATATATATATATATATGAAGCTGATCTTGTTGGATTATTCTCGCCGTTTACTGACTGGACATCTCTATATATATATATATATATATATATATATATATATATATATATATATATAGATGTTGACCAGTGTTAATTTATGGGGTTACACATACATACGTATACATGGCATTGGGAGTGGGCGTTTAATGTTTCGGTGGTCAACATCTTCGCGACTGGTTTGGATACCCCCAACTGAGCTGACGCCAATGTCTCTGTCTTTAATCTTTTTAATTATTTTTCTCTTCAGTTAAAAGAAATGCTTATTCCGGTAAAAAGTTTTGTACCAAATGGAATAAATATTGTGTGGTCTGATGAAATGAGCTAATTTAGCTCATTGAAATGAATTATAATTTATAGCCAATTTAAATGACGTGTTGAGTTTTCATTTATATATATATATATACATATATATTTACACCTTGAATCAGTTCTTGCGCTGATGTTCCATAAAATATAGTGTTTTATTTTAATCAATTAATAAAAAACATGTCACTAAAAGTATTGTCAATTGCTAGTCACAATCTTTTTTCATCTTGTTGACAGTTTTTGAATTCAAAGTCAGTAAAATGACACGTCTTTTAAGGCTAAACATGAATCTACCCATTTTTGGTGGCTTCATAAGAAGGGAAGTGCTGCTCAGCCAGGCCAAGTGCCATCAATCAGAATAAGTGATAATCGGACGGGTCAATGTCTAGTGAATACGGCAGTGTGGTACAACTTCCAGTTTAAGCGTTTCCAAGTAGGTTTTCACCCGTTTTGCAACATGCAGCCTAGAGTTATCATGTTGCAAAATCACTTTGTAGTGTCTCTGCTTTTTTCTTCAATTCTCGGCTCAAACGCATAAATTGTAATCGATAGCCAATCTCCCGTGATGGTTTCGGTCGGTTTGAGCCACTCATAATAAACTACACTCAGCTGATCCCGCCATATGCAGAGCAGAACCAGGAATATTGGCCTTTGCTGCCAATGCTGATGCATCACCGGGCTTACTCCACCCTCTTCTATCTTTAGGGTTATCGTAGTATATCCACTTTCCTTTGCCAGTCACAATATGATCCAAAAAATATGTCCTTTTTTGCAGAAGTGGCAGTTCTTACGTGATAAAATGTCGTTTAACGTCTCTTGGCTTCAACGAATAAGCCACCCAATGTCTATGTTTTTAATAATTCCTGACCTCCTACAGAAGGTACCTGAAGAAAGTAAAAGAAAGAACTAGAAATAAACTGCAAGTACACCAAATGCATGGTCATCAGTAAAAAGGGCAGCCAAAATGCCAAATACAGGTCGGGGATACCAGAATCAAGCAGGTACAAAAATGTAAATACCTGGGAAGCGTTATAACAGAAGACGGAAAGTGCGACACAGAGATCAGAAGGCGAATTGGCATGGCGAAGGAAGCATTCCAGAAGTTGAGTAAAGTATTAAGAAACAGGACAATTTCGCTAGAAACGAGGAAGAGAGTACTGGATTACTACGTGCTGTCCGTCCTTCAATATGGCAGTGAATGCTGGACAATATCATCAAAGATAAAGGAAAAACTTGAAGTAACTGAAATGTGATTTTACAGAAGGATGAGGTCTTGGAAATGATGGAAACAAAAAGGAAATTAATACTGAGCATCAGGAAGAGACAGCTGAAGTTCCTGGGACACGCGATGAGGAAGGAGGTCTTGGAGAATCTGATACTAACAGGCTAGATACAGGAAAAAGAGACAGGGGAAAGCAAAGAATAACATATTTGAAGGACCTAATCAGGTGGATGACGGAACGAGGTTTGCATGGTGTGACAAGAGATGGCGTGCTCAGAACCACCAGGGATAGGAAAACGTGGAAAGCCATGATCGCCTACGTCCTGAAGGGGCAGCGCACATAGAATAAGATATATGTCAACTGTTTATAAGAAATTATAATGTGGTTATAAAGTGGGGGATCAAATCTATATTATAATCAATATATAAACTGATGCCTCATTTTGTACCCATGCTAGTTTCTATACATTTATATTCTAGATTTATGGGCTTGAGCTAGTTGATGATAGAACGAGGGTTGCATGGTGTAACAGGAGAAAGCGTGCTCAGAGCCACCAGGTATAGGGTGTCGTGGAGAGCCATGATCGCCTACGTCCTGAAGGGATAGGGCATATAAAAGAAGAATGCTTTGTAACATTTGGAAACTGTAACCAACGCTTAATGATTGTGAAAGTTCAGCTTGCACTTTATATAAGTCTTCGTGGAGTCATGCCTTCCATCCAAGTGTAATTTGCGAAGACAAAGTTAATGTAATTGTAATCATTATGATGATTTTTTTTGTAAACCAGCGTCTTTTTGTTTCATTTTTGTAAATTTGCTCTCTTATAATTGTTTTAAAATCAGTCATTTTTTTGTAATGTTTTGTATACAAGCATTCTCAGTGCAAGATGTTCGACCAGAGATGGTAAATTGTTACATGGCGTCGAATGTTAGTAAAATCAAATGCATTTTACAACATTGCTACAATACTAGTAATAAATCTTGTTCAGTGTTGGATTGTTGCTTTTCATGTAGAGGGCCTAGAGTATTTTAAGTTGTTTTTTTTTATTAATCGTTAGTTTTAATGCTGATATGTGTATATATATATATATATTAATTGGAGTAGATAGACTACACAATCGCCCGGTTCACACTCGACCCACGTCTATTGAACATGTGAAGAGGCTCATCCCTTGTTCCTTGTATAGGATGTGGTCCCCGGCTTTCTCTTTTCCAATCTTTCCTTTCCTACGTAGCCCCCTGCGCTTCAGTGGCGTTACCGCCTTGCTCGGGGTGATATGATTAAAAAATATATATATATATATATATATATATATATATATATATATATATATATATATCAGCTTGCAGTGTGGTCATAGAAGAATCCAAAGGAGTATCCTTTACATATAGTGGTAGGATAACTCTCTAAGAGAGCTCTAAGCATATATGCATATAAATACATATAGAGCAAATATAAGAAAAATTAAGACAGACGCGTTATTTCATGGTAATTAGGAAGGATGGTCTATTTCAGGCGAACCATCATCAGCTTCCGTCTATATTCAACGAAGGATTCTACATGAATGGGATTCACAAAAACCTAACCCGACGAAGAAGAAAATAAAAAAATCAAAAAATCAAAAATAAAAACATATAAGAAGATAAGAATATAAATGTCGCTCACTTAAAGGAGAAAATAAGAACAATCCATCCGTTTGTCGAACCTACACACATTCCTACAGGATCATATTTTTTTTTTTTTAATCATTTCACCCCGAGCAAGGCAGAAACGCCACTGATGTGCAGGGGGTTACATAAATGTAAAAAGATTAATTAGAAAAGAGTGAGGAGTACAAGCTAGTTAGAAAGGAACAATAGAAAGCTGAGAAAGCAGGTGCAATGACAGATACATGGGCGGAGAGAAAGGGAAGGTTATACAGGGGAGGGGAGAGAGCTAGAGGCCAGTGGTTAGTAGGTGAGTATTAACTTTGCTTTTAAATTTCTGGAGGTCGTAGCCGTCAGGAAAGCAAGAATACGGGAGTGAGTTCCACAGGCGGGAAAAAGTCGCACAGAACCCACAGCAGATAACACTCCAAGACGCTAACTCATCACCCCTGAAACAAAGTTAATGCCGCCCAGCGGTCAGTGTCGAAGAAAGTTCGAAGTTGAGGGTGGGTCAGACGAGAAAGAGGGAGTGATAAAGAAGAAAGGAAAGAAAGGAGAGCGAGAGAGAGAGAGAGAGCGAGAGATAGAGAGAGTGAGATATATAGAGAGACAGAGAGAGAGAGATAGAGAGAGAGAGAGAGATAGAGAGAGAGAGACAGAGAGAGAGCGAGAGATAGAGAGAGAGAGAGACAGAGAGAGACAGAGAGACAGAGAGATAGAGAGAGAGAGAGACAGAGAGAGAGAGACAGAGAGAGAGAGAGAGAGAGAGAGAGCTTTACATCCTTAATTTAAAAGAACCTCATTATTCTATTTAGATTTATATGTTTGAACTTGTAATTGTTTCCTTTTTAAAACTGTATTAATATTAAATTTTTTCTCGTTAAGAATATAGTGCTCGTAATATTTTTTCTCTAAAAATGTATTATCGGTAATATTTAACGGTGATGTGTGACTGGAATTATTTATCATCAAAAATGTATTTCTGGTAATAGTTTTCCTTCAAAAATGTATTGTTTGTAATATTTTTCGACAAAAAAAACTTTTTCCCCAGAAATGTATTGCAAGTAATTTTTACTAAAACCCCTTTATGTTTCCAATAAATTCGGAACTTATTTAGAAATTATAGCTTTAAACCAAGTTTTAAAAACAGATTCTTTTAAATTTGGCTAATAAATAAATTTTGTAGTTTTTGTTAATACAAGAGAGAGAATACAAAATTAGTCAAGGAATATTTTTTCATAGTGCTCGTATTATTTTTCTCTAAAAATGTGTTACTGGTAATATTTGACAGTAATGTATGGCTGGAATTATTTATCATCAAAAATGCATTGCTGGTCATAGTTTACCTTCAAACTAACATTGTTTGTAATATTTTACCGACAAAAAATGCAAGATCTTTCCACAGAAATGTATTGCAGGTAATTTTCTCATAAAACCCTTTATGTTTCAATCACATTCGAAACTTCTTCAGAAACAATAATAATAATAGTAATAGGTTTAAACAAAGTTCCAATCATCACTTTCAAGTTTAACTTTTCGATACTAATAACTTCAACTTGTAGCAATTAGTGTCACGGGGTTTTCAAATAAGAAGCCCTAAAAATAAAACAAATTCTTTTAGTTTCGTCTAAAATAAATTCTGTAGTTTTTGTTAATACAAGAAAAATACAAGAAAAATACAAAGTTAATCCAGGAATATTTTTTCTTTTTTAAAAATGATTCATAAAGTTGCAAGAATAGAGAAGTTAAGTAAGTTTTTGTACTTACGTTTTCAAGGAATTATTTTGAATTTTTTCAGTGAAGAGAAAACTCTAGAGGCAAAGAGAGAGAGAGAGAGAGAGAGAGAGAGAGAGGGGTATAGTTTTACACTTTGATTTAAAAGAAACCAAATTATTCTATTTAAATTTATCTATTTAAAATTAATTCTTACGTCTAAAGAATTAAAAATTAAAAATTAAAAATAATTAAAAATAAAATTACCAATTATTTGGTTAACAGTACAACAAAAATGATAATGCCGTATACATTTACTACTAAGAGGAACCTATATATGCACACCCACACCTCATATACACACGTAAATGCGTACATAATTTCCTTCATACACACATGCGCATACCCATATATGTCCACGTACACAGATACATATATACACCTACGAACCCGCATACATATATATATGCACGCTCAAGCACCAGCAAAAACAAATATGTAACCAATACATAAAAAAAAAAAAGAAAAAAACCTTCAACATATATCATAGTGGCTTACAATTAAACAAACATGAAAGGGTGGGGGCTAAAAGATTAACATAGCTTGAACCGGCTTCTGTGTCTACATTTAAACACCAGCTCCTTCCTCAGGTTCAACAGATCCAACTGGTTTTTGTGTCTGATGATGGTTATTTTCTCATCCAGACATAACTTACAGCACTCTCTGAAATTTGTGGGTGTGTATGATTTTTTAATTATGCTCCATTTAATTATGTGGGTTAGGTTTTGGTCTTTCAAATACCAGAGATACTTCGACAGGGCTGTTTGGTGTTTCAGTTCAGGGTTGGAAAAGGTATTGTATTGTGTTTCAGTTCAGGGTTGGAAAAGGTATTGTTTTGTATTAACAAAAACAACAGAATTTAGTTTTTAGTCAAATTTAAAAAGAATTTGTTTAAATTTCAAGGCTTTTTATTTGAAAACCCCGTGACATTAAGTGCTACAAAAAAGTCACCACTACCGAAAATTTAGACTTGAGAATGATGATTCAAACTTTGTTTGAACTATTCAAACTATTATTTCAAACTATTATTTCTGAATAAGTTTCGAATGTAATTGAAACATAAAGGGCTTTAAGAAAAAATTTACCTGCAATACATTTCTGGGGAAAGATTATACATTGTTTGTCGGAAAAAAATATATATATTACAAACGATTTTTTGGAATGAAAACTATGACCAACAATACATTTTTGATGATAAATAATTCCAGCCATACATTACTGTCAAATATTACCAGTAACACATTTTTAGAGAAAAATAATACGAGCACTATGAAAAAATATTCCTTGACTAATTTTGTATTCTCTCTCTTGTATTAACAAAAACTACAAAATTTATTTATTAGCCAAATTTAAAAGAATCTGTTTTTAAAACTTGGTTTAAAGCTATAATTTCTAAATAAGTTCCGAATTTATTGGAAACATAAAGGGCTTTTAGTAAAAATTACTTGCAATACATTTAAGAAACCTGTCGTGGCGGACAGTCATAATCTCGCTGCTGACCTTGAGCGGGATCTACACTCTGTGGTGAACTGGGGCAAGAAGTGGCTTGTGAACTTCAATTCATCTGAGACCAAGCTGTTGTCTGTCAACCATTACAGGCAACCTCTTCTGCCTCCCATAAGCATGGACCAAGTGATTCTCCCGGAGAGTAATACACTACGCCTCCTCGGACTTACCCTGTCCTCAGACCTCAAATGGAACCACTATATTGAATCCATAGCAAAATCTACTGCTAAGAAGATTGGGTCACTATGTCGATCCAGGATGTTTTTTCCACCTGAATCCATCCTGCATATATACAAGTCAACCATCCGTCCGTGCATGGAGTACTGCTGCCATTTATGGTCAGGTGCCCCTGCCTTTCTCCTCAGTGTTCTTGACAAGCTCCAAAGGAGAGTCTGTAATGTGATAGGTACTGATCTGGCGACTCGACTGCAGCCACTTCACCATCGTCGAAATGTGGCCTCCCTTTGTCTCTTCTACAAATACTTTCATGGCTTCTGCTCGGATGAGCTTAAGTCACTGATGCCTCCTCAACAGGTGTTTACTCGAGCTACCAGACTGGCAACTGGGTCCCACCCATTCACAGTCAGGTTAGCCAAATGCAGACGACAATTCTACTCCTGCAGCTTCTTCTCTCGCACTTCCCGCCTGTGGAACTCGCTCCCGTATTCTTGCTTTCCTGATGGCTACAACCTCCAGAAATTTAAATGCAAAGTCAATACTCATCTACTAACCACTGTCCTCTAGCTCTCTCCCCTCCCCTGTATAACCTTCCTTTTCTCTCCACCTATGTCTCTGCCATCGCACCTGCTTTCTCAGCTTTCTATTGTTCCTTTCTAACTAGTTTGTACTCCTCACTCTTTTTTAATTAATCTTGTTACATTTATGTAACCCCCTGCACATTAGTGGCGTTTCCGTCTTGCTCGGGGTGAAATGATTAAAAAATAAAAAAAAATTTCTGGAAAAAAATGTTTTTTGTCGAAAAATATTACAAACAATACATTTTTGAAGGAAAACTATTACCAGCAATACATTTTTGATGATAATTAATTCCAGTCACACATCACCGTTAAATATTACCGATAATACATTTTTAGAGAAAAAATATTACGAGCACTATATTCTTAACGAGAAAAAATTTAATATTAATACAGTTTTTTTAAAAAGGAAACAATTACAAGTTCAAACAAATAAATCTAAATAGAATAATGAATCCTCGTCTTGGACACAGATTGATCTGGTCGTTTAAATCTGCAGCTCTTAAAATGGCTTATCTAGGTACAAGATTATCTCATTATTATATTTTTGATTCTTTCAATCTGCTTCACTGTGTAGATATAAGCTGTGTGGGACACATACATATATGTATATATAGTTTTGTGTATGTCGTAGTAGTATAAAAGTTTTTATGAGAACAATGCTTGTTTGTCATTCTTTTTCCTTTCAGCCATTCAAGATTTACAGTATTATTATACTACAGATATAGTAATGCCTATAATGGGGGAAATAGTTAGGAGAATGTATCATTTTTTACAGCGCTCCCGTTACAAGGATACTTAAAAAAATGCATTTTTGAGTGACTGCCTCTTATGAAATTTGTGTAGGCCGCCCGAATATCTAAATAGGCATGAACAAAAGAACAAACTAAATTTAATGATTCATGATGATCTTGTTTGGTTTAGTAATCAGTTAACACTAAAAACGTTGCTTATCTAATCAAAAATATAACTGAATCGTTGTGAACTTTAATTCTATTATTGACTAGTTTTATACCTTTTACTGATTGCTTTCACTAGTTAATTAAAAATTGTTTTCGCTAAATTGTGTTAGTTGCTGATGGCAGTTTTTTAAATGTGATTTTCAAATCAGATGTAAATTTGGAAAATGTGAATAAATAAAAGAATAAAACGAGATTATACCTGTAAAAATACCTGTATATATACCTGTATGATTATATATACCTGTATATATACCTGTATGATTATATATACCTGTATGATTATATATACCTGTATGATTATACCTGTAAAAATGTCAAAACCGGCGAAAGTGACAGAAATGTAAGAAAAAATAAATTTTCTGGACAAAATTTCAATGTTTGGAATTTTAAAATTAGCTGCAAGAAATCAGTGGTGAGCCGACTTTTTGAGGTTTCCGAAGTTTCAACAGATATGGGGGCTCCTTTGCAAGCAGCAAAAATAGATTCGAAACTCGAACTACCAAAATTAAGGCTATAGATAAATCCTGGCAAATTAATATACACATACACCTGGTGATTCGGACTCTACAAGCCACTAAGAAATTTCTTTTAACATCACAGAGTGAAGTTTGAGGCCATATGAAATGGTTAGTAGGTTGGTTTGTTTTTATGGCATATTAACACCTCGGTGGGTCATTTATATCCAACTAAACTTCATTTATTTATTGCTGCTAATACCTTCTTTTTCGACAATTTATTGTTGCTTATAAAAGATTTTGTCTCTAGTAATACATTTTTCTTTTTCGAGCATCAGGATTCATTTGTTTTTAAGGGCATGGTCCCCAAGTCCTACCCTTGGTATTTAACCCATAACTAGAGGGAAGGGACGGATGAATACCTTTCCCAAGGGTACCAGTGCTTAAGTGAATGCAGGGTATTCAACTGGAATTGGCTCACCGATTTCTCTTTCCGAGACGATATCCACTGCACCCCAACGCACATCCGTCACTAAAAGCTTACAGTACCTGGTATTCCCAAGCGGTCACCCTTCTAAGTACTGACCAGGTTCAACGCTGCTTAATTTTGGCGATCGAACGAGAACCGGTGTATTCAATGTGATAGGCTGTAAGCCTCATATGAATGGGTATTTGAGCCTATTCTAAGAGCAACATTAGTCACTTGAACTCATTGACTTATAATTCTATCACTAAAAGAATTTTATTTTAATAAACACTCTAACAACATTGGTATCGTTGAGAAAGTTCAGAAAATCCTCTGAGATTAAGAATCCTATAACATATGTTTTATTAGTAACCGTGTAGATTGGCAGCTGTAAAGAATTGATTTTCCAATTGTTTGTATGTTTTCTGATTAAGATGAGAGTGCAGTATCTGTCCAATATCGGGTCTTGTTTTATTATGCTCATTTGTATGCATGACCGCCATGATCTCTTTATTTTAAGCGAGAAAGAAAAAAAAGAAAGTGTAGAGAAAGAAAAATGAAGAAATGTAAAATCTATTAAATGAAAAAGAAAAACAATGAAAGCCGAAAAATAAATAAAAGAGAAAAAAGTATGAAATCTTATAGAAAAAAATGAAATAAATAAATTAAATGAAGTGTGAAACAAACAAAATAAGCAAGAAAGAAAAAAGAAAAAAGATGAAAGATGAAAAGAAGGAAAAGAAAAATGATTTTTAAAAATTAATAAATGAAGGCGAAAAATGAATGAAATCTGAAAAAATGATTCTCAAAATAGAGAACAATAAGACTAAAAGTAAAGAAAAAGAAAAAAGAAAGAAAGAGAAACAAATAAAAAGAAATAAGACAAAGAATCCTATAATATAAGTTTTATTAGTTACCGTGTAGATTGGCAGCTGTAAAGAATTGATTTTCCAATTGTTTGTATGTTTTCTAATTAAGATCAGAGTGCAGTATCTGTCCAATATCCGGGTCTTGTTTTATTATGCTCATTTGTATGCATGACCGCCATGATCTCTTTATTTTAAGTGAGAAAGAAAAAAAAGAAAATGTAGAGAAAGAAAGTGAAGAAATGTAAAATCTAATAAATAAAATAGAAAAAATGAAAGGCGAAAAAAAAAATAAAAGAGGAAAATAAATAGGCATGAAATTTAATAGAAAAAATGAATGAAAGATGAAAAAAAGCAAAATAAACAAGAAAGAAAAATGAAAAAGATGAAAGAAGGAAAATGGAAAAGGAAAATGATTTTTAAAAAATTAATAAATGAAGGCGAAAATGAATGAAATCTGAAAAAAATGATTCAAAATAAAGAACAATAAAACTAAAAGAAGTAAAGAAAGAGAAAAGAAAGAAAGAAGAAAAAGAAATTAAAAAAGAAAAAGAAAGACAATGTAACGGGAATAAAGATAATTAAAAAAGTAAAAAAAAATGAAGAATGAAAGAAAGGAAAAGTTGCTGAAATATTAAATATATGATAAAGAAAAAAGAATGAAAGCTAAAAAAATAAAAAGGAAAAATTATAAAAAGTAAAAAAGAAACGAAGAAAAAAGAAAATGAGAAAGAAAATTAAATTAAAACTTAGAATAACTTATTCCTTCTTTTATTTCCTCTCGATAGAAAGAGAAAGAAAGAAAAGGTGAAAATAAGAAGAAAAAATGGAAATGAAGGAGAGTAAAGAAGGAATATAAAAAAAATGAAACTATATAAAAAGGAATGAATAAATGAAGGAATGAAAGTAAGGCAAGTATTGAAAATCATCAATGAAAAACGTCTAAAATTATCTGCAATTTTTAGGCAACACTACAAATAACTTTCGACTTTTACTTGTAAATGAAAGAAAACATTGAAACAAAAAAAAATGTGCCAAGGAGAGGGGAAAATGATGAAACGCGATCCCTGAAAGAAAACAAAAAAAAAAAAATGAAAATTCAAACAAATAAATGCTGTTTTCAAACTTAGAAAACAATAGTCTTTTTTTTTCTTAACAAAACTCTTTTTGAAGTAGAAAAAAAAACATTCCTCACATGTAGTAATTAGGAAATAATTTCTTTTGCCTTTCATTTATTTGCGAATTTTCAATTAATTCACACCTAAAAGCTAATGTAATAAATATTTGCGAATTAAAGGTGAAAATGTTCGATGCAATTAGAATCCGATGTGAAAACAATAATAAAATTGTTCAAAACACTTCCTTTTTTTCAAATTTTAAGAAAGACAATTTTCTGTGACGCCATAAAACAGCGTCTTCCATGATGAAGTTTGTTCTGCTTTTACTGATCATCGTCAACATCAGTCTGCATGGAATGATATTGCAATTGCGCAGCAGAGATCCTGACCAGCTCCTTTTGCATGTCTCAGTTGCGCATGTCTCGTCCTGTCCACTCAATGACGTCATCAAACCATTTTTTCTGCCTGCTTTTAATTCTGTTGTCAAAACTGTTAGCTTGCAGAATACCAGTCGAAAGCGTGTCAGTTTTTATGGCATGTTTATTTTATTTTACTCTATATTTTTGACGGTGCATCTGAGTGTTTCTAAAGCACATGTTTGGGAAGGGTGGCTGATTATGTCCTGTCCTTGTGATGCTGTCTACATAGATGTTTTTATTGCTTCTGTAACATCTCATTTCTAATGTTTGGATTCTTCACTCTAATTCTGCTGTTAATATCTAAGATTAGGAGATCGTACAGCAACATTGAGAAGGCCAATGCATGCAATAATGACTTGATCTTAGCAACTGATCTCTCCTACGTAAATCTTAACAGCATATTGGGGAAAAACAGGCTGGTCATATACAATGCTTCCAAAACCGAACTAATCATCTTCGACCATCGCCGATTGACCATCTTCGACCATCGCCAATGGCGATGAAAGAATATTCCCTCAGGCAAACCCTGTGTCTATTGAAGCAAACTAATCGAGACCGCAAGTAGAACTCATACATACGAGCCAGATCAGACCTAAAATGGAGTCAGTTAAGTGCCATACGAGATATATGCGTTGGTGATTATGTCTCGAAAGAGACATGAGAGACTGGGCAAAAGATCATTCCGCAGTATCAGACATAAAATGGAGTCAGTCAGTTAAGTGCCATACGTGATACACGCTTGGGCAATCATGTCTCGAAAGAGACATGACTGACTGGGCAGAAGATGATCCCGCAGTAGGTTGCCATTAGTTTCTGTGGTAGAGTAGTTGCCAATCTGTCCTGTTACTTGACCTATAGCTTAAGTGTAAGAGATGGATTATGTTATTAAGTAGTAATTAATGGGGGATCAGTTTATTACTTCATAACAATAGTAAACCGATCCCCCACTTTATGACCAGTAGAGGATTTAATCATGATTCCAACTATTATATTCAGTCAGTCAGTTAAGTGCCATACGTGATAAACGCTTGGGCGATCATGTCTCGAAAGAGACATGACTGACTGGGCAGAACATCATCCCGCAGTAGGTTGCCATTAGTTTCTGTGGTAGAATGGTTGCCAACCTGTCCTGCTATTTTACCCATAACATGAGGGAAGAGACGGGTTAATACCTTTCCTAAGGCTATTTGGGCGTAAGTGAATGCAAGGAATTCAACTGGAATGCAACTGCCATATACGGAGTACTGCTATCCAGTTTTCACTTCCCAGTCTCGACAGACTCTGAAAAGGCTTCTCCGCGTCCTTGGTGTTGATGCATTGTTTTCCACACTACATCCCCTTTCTTACAGCCGAGATGTCGTAAGCGTTACACTGCTCCATCACTATTTCCATGAAGTCAGTCAGTTAAGTGCCATACGTGATACACGCTTAGGCGATCATGTCTCGAAAGAGACATGACTGACTGGGCAGAAGATTATCCCGCAGTAGATTGCCATTACTTTCTGCGGTAGACTGGTTGCCGACCAAGGCTATAGAACCCAATCTGTCCTGTTATTTAACCCATAACTGGAAGGAATAGTAGGATTAATACCTTTCCCAAGGTTATTTGCGCGTAAGTGAATGCAATGAATTCAGCTGGAATTCGAACTCGGTTCCCCGATTTCTCGTTCCGAGGCGATATCCAATGCACCACAACGCACATCCTATTTCCATGAAGAGTGTTCAGATAAATTACTCAGTTCTACCATTTCTAACTTTCACGGCTAGGACCGGCCATCGTAATCACACGCATTCTGTTCGTATTCCGTTATTGAGATGTAAATTATACTCGAGCAGCTTCTCGTAAACCAATTGTTCTGTAGAACCGATTCTCAAGATGGCGTCTTTCAATCACTACAGCCTTAAAATGTTAATGTCTACAGTTAACCATTATCACCCCTACGTACCCACTTAAACTGTGCCTCTTACAACGTAACCCTCTACCATGAATGACAATAATGTTGACGCTATGCAAACTGGGTCAACATCATGTAAAAAATATAATGTCGTTTTAGATTTTTTTTAATAATCATATCACCCAAAGAAAGGCAGTTTACTACCACTGTTTTGCAGGGGGTTACATAGGAGGAAAGTTATAAGAAAGAGTGACAGGTTATACGGCGTGTCAAAAAGTTGGTAAGAGAAGGACGACTGTGGCCATAAAGTGAGGGATCAATTTATATATTCATTGTAATATAAAATTAGCCCCCCATTTATATTTACATAATAATTCCTTGTCTGTTGATAAGTCGTAGGAAACGAATCAATCAGTAAATGAAATACTGATTAGCTACACAAGCATGTCTTTTAGATTTATTTACATTCTCTGGAATATAAATGTATAGAATTTTTCTTTTTTTTTAATAATCATATCACCCCAAGCAAGACATTTTACTGCCACTGTTATGCATAAGAGGAAAGTTATGAGAAAGAGTAACATGTTATAGGGGGTGTCAGGAAGTGGGTAAGGGAAGAATGACAGTGGCCATAACGTGAGGGATCAATTTATTTAAAATTGTAATATAAAATTGATCCCCCACTTTATATTTACATTATAATTCCTTGTCTGTTGATAAGTCGTAGAAAACGAATCAATCATTAAATGAAACACTGATTAACTACAACTAAACTAAATATAAATGTATAGAAATTTATTTTTTTTATAATCATATCGCCCCAAGCAAGTCATATATATATATATATCCTAAATTTAGAAGCTTTAAATTAATAGACACTGTTTAAGTTTGAGGAGTTAAAATGACTAGTAAACTTGATGTAACAGATAAACAGATTTTTAACAATGATGTACACTCTGGAATATGCTCAAGAGCCACTCAATTTAGTGAGATGGAGACCAAGAGGCACATTTGATGTAGATATGTGAAGATAATAGTTAAATTGATATTTTAAGAAGTTTAGGCTGAAGTAATTGGGAAAGCATCCTTTTGGAAGACGATATTTTAAAACATTAGTCCGTGGAAATAAGCTGCCCCAGTGAAACTTTTCACGAATAAAATACAAAGTAAACGAGTGTGGTTCACTACGTGGCCTGATGTATCTTTAGCCGTGAAGGTTGTAACGGGCGGAATTAAGCAAGTTTGAATGGAGTTCGTCTGAGCAGTTTCCATGGAAATAACGACAAAGCAGTGAGAGGCTGGCGACATTTTATCAGTGAGAAAGGGTTTGTAGGATAAAGAATAGTTCATCACACACAAAGACAGGGAGAGGCTTTTGGAATCTATCGATAGTTAAGACTGTGCAGCTCCTGCTAATATATAGCAGCAATATTTAATTTATCTTGCTTTTCAAAACTTCGACAATGTCAGGAGTCAGGTACTCACTGGATTGGTACAATGAACCGACCATTTTTCTATCAATTTTAGTGATGCATCGTATGTTTCGCTAGTGATCAAGGTTGAGTTTGTCCAAATAGGCGCTGAAAGCATGAGGGTCTCTCCGGAACGGAACATCCATTCCTCGCGATAGCTGAGAATTCAGAAGAACGTCACTAGTTTGATTTTCGAGGCATTAAATTGGACCACAACGAACTGAAATGTTTTAGGATTAAATTATATTTACTTCCGTGAAGGAAAACTTGACCAATTCCAAACGGTATTAAGACGAGAGATCTGACTTATATCAGGGTAGGGTTATATAGGGAAAAGCGGAAAAGTGATGTCTGGATAATATTAAAATGACTGTTCAGGCATACATTGATATTTTGAAGACAATTTTCAAGAGGTCAGGCACGGTGAGATAATTTCTTTTCACTATTTTATGACGATAATGTTTTATGTTTCTCACATTCGATGCAAGAAAACTAATAAATATTTTATTAAAATGATAGATAGATAGATAAATAGATAGATAGATAGATAGATAGATAGATACGAGCAAATCCAGATAGATAGATAGATAGATAGATAGATACGAACAAAATAGATAGATAGATACGAACAGATAGATAGATAGATACGAACAGATAGATAGATACGAACAGATAGATAGATACGAACAGATAGATAGATACGAACAGATAGATAGATAGATGTAAACAAAAGGAGATAGATAGATAAAGCAAAAGGAGATAGATAGATGTAAACAGAGGGAGATAGATAGATAGATAGATGTAAACAAAAGGAGATAGATAGATAGATAGATAGATAGATGATAGACAAATGAGATAGATAGATAGATAGATAGATAGATAGATATGAACAAAATGAGATAGATAGATAGATAGATAGATAGATAGATAGATACGAACAGATAGATAGATAGATAGATAGATAGATAGATGTAAACAAAAGGAGATAGATAGATGTAAACAAAAGGAGATAGATAGATAGATAGATAGATGTAAACAAAAGGAGATAGATAGATAGATAGATAGATAGATAGATAGATACAAACAAAGATAGATAGATAGATAGATAGATAGATAGATAGATAGATAGATAGATAGATAGATAGATAGATAGATAGATAGATAGATAGATAGATATGAACAAAATGAGATAGATAGATAGATAGATAGATAGATAGATATGAATAAAATGAGATAGATAGATAGATAGATAGATAGATAGATATGAACAAAATGAGATAGATAGATAGATAGATAGATAGATAGATATGAACAAATGAGATAGATAGATAGATAGATAGATAGATAGATATGAACAAAATGAGATAGATAGATAGATAGATAGATAGATAGATAGATAGATGAACAAAATGAGATAGATAGATAGATAGATAGATATGAACAAAATGAGATAGATAGATAGATAGATAGATAGATGTAAAGAGATAGATAGATGTAAACAAAGAGATAGATAGATAGATAGATGTAAACAAAAGGAGATAGATAGATAGATAGATAGATAGATAGATACAAACAAAATTAGATAGATAGATAGATAGATGTGCACGCGTCTTCCCCGAGGTGAGTGTGTGTTTGTGTGCGTGCCTGCGTGCTCTTTCTTATACAAGATTTTATCGAAGTCTGCACCTGCTGTGACCTTCGAAGTCATCACTTAACAAAAACGATATAAACATCTTGGAAGACACAAAAACTCTTTGGAGTGTTAAAGATCACCAGCCTTGCAGGGAGTATCACAACGATCCGCCCCTGACTGGTGGGAAACGTGCTCCGAATGCATTGCAACTGGTTCCCCAAGTGAAATTAAAATTCAAGGAATATAAATGATTGAGACGAAAACAGAGAAAGCGTTACGCAAACATACTAAAGGCAACTTGAAGAATTTCAGGAATAGCCTGGGCAAAAGCGAAACTCCCTTTCATGACATGACGACCAAGAGATGAGGAAATAATTAACGAGCAGATCGTCTTGAAAGAACATGTCTTGAAAATCTTCGAGCTAAAATAGAAGTAAATAAGAGAAAAAACTAAATTACTGAATCTACAAACCTTTGCAATTGTTGTCACAAGTCGCGTGGCGCTTGAAGGGTTTTTGTTACCTGTTCATGTATGTGAATAACTCATGATATGAAAAACATTTCACTTCGTCTCAAAAGATAGAGATAACTACGATGACAATATATTTTTCAAACATAACCTTAGATTATATATGAATGAAGATATATTAGTGTAGTGACTGGAATAAAAATTACCTTTTCATGAGAAGTCTTTTAACCCGGTTAAAACGGCGAACACAGAAACTATTGGACAAAACGCTTGAAACAAATCAATGATGAAACCACTTCAGAGTGACATTTTCCTCTTTCTCTCTGTTAATATATATATATATATATATATATATATATATATAAGAATAAATCTAACGGCTCGTCAGGGCAAGAGCTGACTTGCCCTGACATGCCGTTAGGTGAAACCTAGGTAGGTCTGTCCGCTCTTAGATTTATTCTTTTTTGTTGCTCTACTATTGTATTGGGCGCTTTAGTGTTAGGGTTCTCGTCTCGATTTTTTTTTCTCTTTTCTACGAGTATTTTGACGTATGTTCAAGTACTTCGTTGGTTTCTTTTTTTTTATTTTCCCTTTTTTCCCATCCGTGTTTATTCTCCGTGGGTTTTTCGAGACGGACTGAAATATATTATAACAATTATTAATAGTATTATTATGATGTCATTTTTCATCATATTTCGATTTCTGCTTTGGTCTCACTACCAACCAAGTCTGCGGGAAGAACTAAGGCAGGTCGTGGCGTGTTGTTATGACTCCATTTCATGTTTTTCTATCTTCCCTATCATCCCCAGCATTACATAGATAAAGTTTTCCTTAGTGTGTGGGCTGTACTTAATAAGACAATTTTTTGTATATCTCTTAAGCTGGGGTTTCCAGGGATTCTTTCAATGTGTTGTTTTGTTCCATTTTATTATTATTATTATTATTATTATTATTATTATTATTATATAGTTATAGATGTCCAGTCCGTAAACGGTGAGAATAATCCAAAAAGATTCCGGCGAAAATTTTTGTATCAAATGGAAGGAATATTGTAAAATCTGATGAAATGAGCTAATCAGCTCATAGAAATGAATTATAATTTATAACTAATTGAAATGACGTGTTAAGTTTTCCCTTATATATATATATATATATATATATATATATATATATATATAAATTATTATAGGCACAAAATTTTATAATGCCAAAAAATAAAGTCAATTTCATATACTTACAGACATTTATAGATGATAGAACCACAACAGATGTTATAAAAAATATGAAATACGAAAACGACCGCCCGGTTTCAATCCCTATTCATCATCACGGTCAACTGGGATTGTTTTATTCAATTTTTCAACATTTATATTAGGGGAGTGTACGGGCAGGTACTAAATCGTAATAATATGGAGTACGACAGCAAAGAGACGGTTTGCTGGTCTTAATATATATCGACCCCAATGCCTGTAAATGGAATGTAGAGTATGAAACAGACAACACAGTGAATTGGTCTACACTGAAGCCATTTACACAATTTCTGCTACTTATCAGGTATTCAATACTATATATATATATAGTCAACTGCAGACAGATCTGTTTCGCTGTATCACAGCTCATCACTACGGTTAGACTCCGATTGCTTTTAACCCAGGATTGAAACCCGACCGAATTGGCGTACTCGGCGATTCTACCTCTGGTCTATGGGCGCTCGGTAGAAGAAGTCAGACTTTTTAGCGTGTATATTATCATTATACACGCCCAATAACCAGAGTTCTCTAATTCATTACTGAATGAGTGATACGTACATGACAGAGTAGCTACCGTTTTTCAAAATCTACCTTTCCTACAGAGTGCTCAATCAGGGTGTGAGAGCGTAAATATATATATTGGAATTGTAATGGCGAGCACTGCTGATATTGCTGAATTTTCAGCAATTTACTAATAGGGGGCATTTTTGGCGAGCATGAATTTGTCATGAGTTTCTCGATGTCAGCATAGATCGCTCATAGAATTAATGTTGACCGTTTTTTCATTTAACTTAGCAGCGTTGTTTTGGTCATACTGACTTTCAAGTTTCGTGAAGGCATTGTTATCATGGTATTCCTCTTCAGAGCTAAGGCGTCATACGGCTGTTCAAAAGATCGAGAGTGTCAACCATACGACATAAGAACATGCCTTCTTCTGATGAGGAAAAATAGTAAACACAATTTCAGGCTTTTCTCAGAAATATCAAAAGTCTAGAGGATAAGTAATTTTTACAAGAAATCAGAAAACAAATCCCAGAAGAAAGACAAGGAATAGAAGTCCATGGTTGTTAAAAAAAAAAACGAGAAAGGGGTTCAACCATAAGACACACGTTTATACATTCTCTTAAATAGGAAAGAAAATTAAATTTAAGAGTTTATGCGGAGATCTCACGAGTATAGAGTTGAAGTAAATTTAGAAAGAACCGGAAACCGAATCTTAAAATACAATAATACTTTTGGTCGCAATGTCAGGAAAAGGAATTTTGTGATACGACCTGCAAGGCTGGTGATCTTTAGGACTTCAAAGAATTTTTGTGTCATCCAAGATGTTTATATCCTTTCTTGCTAATTTGTTATGTTATAACTCCGAAGATCACAGCGCGTGCAGACCTCGATATTATTTTGTATCAGAACGAGCACGCACGCACACACATACACACTCAGATCGACTTAGGCGCGTGTACATCTATCTATCTAACTATCTATCTATCTTGGGCACTTCGGTGTGGTTTAATGAATAGCAAGCTTGTCTTGCTAGAACCTATTACAAATGAGTTACATCCTCATTTAGTATCCCATACATTCAGCCTTGTGCCATATCTAAGCGGCGCTTAGAAAATAAACTATCTATCTATCTATCTATCTATCTATCTAGCCCAGTCTATTTATATATATCCCAGTCTGTTCATTATCTATCTATCTATCTATCTATCTATCTATCTATCTATCTATCTATCTATCTATCTATCTATCTATCTAGCCCAGTCTATTTATATATATCCCAGTCTGTTCATTATCTATCTATCTATCTATCTATCTATCTATCTATCTATCTATCTATCTATCTATCCCATATCCCAGTCTGTTCATTATCTATCTATCTATCTATCTATCTATCTATCTATCTATCTATCTATCTATCTATCTATCTATCCCAGTCTGTTCATTATCTATCTATCTATCTATCTATCCCAGTCTGTTTATATCTATCCCAGTCTGTTTATATCTATCCCAGTCTGTTTATATCTATCCCAGTCTGTTTATATCTATCCCAGTCTGTTTATATCTATCCCAGTCTGTTTATATCTATCCCAGTCTGTTCATTATCTATCTATCTATCTATCTATCTATCTATCTATCTATCTATCTATCTATTCAACAGATCGAGAAAGAGTGTCAATCATAAGATATACAAACATAAATTCTCCTGGTAAGAAAAAATATTAAATAAAATTTCTCAGTTTACGCGAAGATGATATAACTGTAGAGTTGATGTAGACACCACAAAGAAACTGGAAACCGGACCCAAGAAGGCAAACAAGGGACAGAATCGTACTGTCTCCCATACAATATACGAACATACATTCTCCTGGTGAGTAAAAATATTAAATACAATTTAAGAGTTTACACAATGATATCCCGAGTATAAGTTTGAAGTAGACATCGGAAAGAAAAAAATGACAGAAAAACAATGGAAAAACTTACATGCAAGTTTACACCCGCCTTACATTTTAGTATCTATTGAATAAAGTTTATTTTTAATCGAGTTCCAGCTTCTCCCAGTATTGTAGGTTTTTCCATTGTTTTTCTGTCTTCTATTTTTGACCCCTTTGTAATAAAGCCAACGTACCCCTTGACAAGTGTTTGTTTAAGGATATATATATATATATATATATATATATATATATATATATATATTAATCATTTCACCCAACCAAGGTGGTACCGTCACTGATGTGCAGGGAGCTACATAAGAGAATTAACACTTTGTTGCATATTGGTTACAATTTTAACGAACATGCAACAAAGGGTTAAAGTTTTAGACATGAGTGTGAAGGCAACGACAAACTAGCTACGGATGTGAAAGAGAAAGGGCAAGAGAAGAATGTGAACACAAAGAGAAAAAGGAAAAGGACAAGATACACAGGGAGATATAGAAAGGGCTGGAGTAAAGTAGATAAGCGATGAGAATTGACTTTGCATTTAAATTCTTGGGGGTTGTAGCCGTCAGGAAAGCAAGTATATGGAAGGGAGTTCCACAGGCGGGAAGCGCGGGAAAAGAACCTGGTGGAGTAGAATTGCCGCCTGCATTTGGTTGATCTAACCTTGTTGCCAGTCTGGTAGCCCGAATAAATATCTTAAGTGACTTAAGTTTGTCAGAGCAGAAGCCATGAAAATATTTGTAGACTAGACAGAGGGAAGCCACATCCCGCCGATGAGAAAGTGGCTGGAGTCGAGCTGCCAGGTCGGGACCAATCACATTACAGATTCTTCTTTGCAGCCTGTCGAGAACACTGAGACGAAAAGAAGTGGGGACTCACAAGATATGACAACAGTATTCCATGCCACGGTCGAATAGTTGATTTGTATGTGTGCAAGATGGATTCAGTCGGGAAAACTTCCTGTCCCGACACAGTAACCCAACCTTCTGAGCAGTGGATTTAGCTATATTTCTTTAATCGTTTCACCCCAGGCAAGGCATTCCACTGCCACTATTGTGCAGGGGGTTACATAGGGGAAGGTGGTGAGAGAGCGATTGTATATAGGAAATGTCAGAAGGAGGGTGATAGACGAGTAAGGAGGTATATAGGAAGAGTGTTTGAGAGAATGGGTGCAAGTTAATGTTTTAGAAGGTGTCTATTGACCTTACATTTAAACTCCTCGATATTGTAGCTGTCCGGGAAGCAATTATACGGAAGGGAATTCCACAGGCGGGAAGTGCGAGAAAAGAAGCTGTTGGAGTAGAAATTGCGGTCACATTTTATCGGTTTCACTGTAAAAGGGTGGGACCTAGTTGCTAATCTAGTATCTCGTGCAAATTCTTACCTAGAGGGCACCAGTGATCTAAGTTCATCGGAGCAGAAGCCGTGAAAGTATTTATAGAAGAGGCACAGGAACGCCACGTCAAGCCGGCGAGAGAGTGACTGCAGGCGATCAGCCAAGTCGGTATCGATCACATTACAGATTCTCCGTTGTATTTTGTCAAGAAACCCGAGGTGAATATCAGGGGCACCCGACCAGATGGATTCAATGTAGTGATTCCAATTGAGATCGGAAGATAGGTTAAGGCCGAGGAGGTGCACTGTATTTCTTTCAGGGAGACGTGCTTGGTGCCTGCTTATGGTTGGCAGGAGAGATTGCCTGTGATGGTTGACAGATAGGAGTTTCGTTTTAGAGGCACTGAAATTTACGAGCTACTTCTTACCTTAACCCACTACCGAGTGGAGGCCTTTCTCGATATCAGCAGCGAGGTTATGTCTGTCCCCCTTGCCAGATTTCTTACTGATGCAGGAGTAAACGGTGATGTCATCTGCGTACATGCCTACTTGGGATTCGATCACGTCTGGGAGTGCCTGTGTGTGTGTGTGTGTGTGTGTGTGTGTGTGTGTGATCTAAATAAAATCAGCTACATTATTTAAAAACCCAAAATAAGAAAGAAAAAATCCCAGCATCCCTCGTTCGTGCGCATGTGTAGTCGCACCAATGGCTGAAGAATCGGCTGTGCCTGAAAAATGGCTTTGTCGTAAACATAACCGGCCCAACTACATTTGTATCAATCCGAAGGTTGAGCAGAAGATTAAAGGTTCTCGTTTGTATTCATAAGTGTAAATTTATTTAACGAAAAGAATAAGATCAATTTTGTTGTTTTGAAATAGCATTTATATTTGAAAGTTTTGCATAAAGTTTTTTTGGCGGACCTGAAGGAGACTACGACCAACTTTAAATTTGTTGTTTTTCATTGTTTTTTACTTTTTTCAGTGCAATCTTCTCGATTAAATACTAAACTTGCCGATTGACAAAGAAAATCTGGAAAAATTTCAATATTTAATCAATTTTTAGGGGGGATCTCAATTTTTCATACTACTTTATAGTAGATCGATCTTGTGCAATTAACTTTTTTGCTTGCACATATTCAACAACTGAATTCGTTGCGAAATTTTTAATAAAGCCATTCTTGGAGTTTCCGAGGGAGATGTCATAGTAAGAACTGAAGAAAACTTTGAAAAGACAAAAACAAGACAAAAAAAAAACAAAAAACAAGGCGACCCCAACGTGAGTCGTTTCAAAATGTAGGATAGATTTACTATAACGTTGTATGAGAAACTGAGCATCCCACGAGAATTGTTTAAATATTGAAATTTTTTCCAATTTTTTTTCCATAATCGGAAACTTTATGTAATAATCGATAAGACTGCGCTGAAAAAATTCGAAAAAAAAATGAAAAACAACAAAGTTAAAGGTGGTGGTAGTCACCTTCAGGTCCGACAGTTTTGTTTTTTTATGTGTGTTTAAGAGTTCAGTATTCCTAAAGTCACACTAAATAGATTTGTGAAGAAAAGACGCATCTGGTTTCGATGTGAGTGCGCGCAAAAGTAGTAGGGGAACAATTTTGTCCAAAATGTAACTGAAAACGAAAATGTTATATTTTTCACTGTTTTTTTTTCTTTTTTTTTTGTCGACCAGTAATGAGGAAAGGTGAGAATCAATTAGTGTGATGTGAAAGAGAGAGTCAGTGAGTGTCAAATGCATGTTGTCTTGACTTGGCGTCTAGTTAGATGACTCGTGCCTCTCTGTAATGTTCTTTCTTTCTTTTTTGAAAGTACATGAGAAAGAAGGAGAAAGCCAAAGAGATAGAAAGATGCAGATCCCCTGTGGATCTTTGAAAAGAAAGACAAAATCACGCATATTTATACATTTGTAAAAAATAGAAATGGATCAAATTTTATGTTTTTTCCTTGCTCTTGATTGGCCAGTAAATAAGCGGTTGAAGCAATTTGGTTTATGCAGGCGTCAATACTTGGTAAAATATAGTGAACCAACTGTCTTATGAAAAGAGCTTTTATACTAGTGAATATATAAAGCTAAATGCTTTTTTATTGGCTCATAAAAAATTATACGTGTGTGTAATCTCGGGTTTTCTGTGCCGGCAAATGTTATGAAATCTGAAGCCAACATAGAAAAATAACCCAATAAAATCCTAATGGAGGAAGCGCGTCTCTCAAAACATTTTCAACTTGAAATATATTTTTCCGTAAACATTATTCTTGACACTAGCAGTATAGCCCGGCATTGCTCGGGTGTAATGAAAGCTTTAAAACTAATCCATGGTCCTGGAGCTCAGACTCTTTGGAGGTTGGCACGAATGACTAAAAAGCAATAGTTGTTTCCAGTTAAAGTGAAACCGTAGACTGAAAGAAAAATGAATGGATGTAAGTCAAATATTCATTTCCTGGTATCGATATCAAATAAGTTTTATTCGTCGTAAACTGAATTTTGAAGGTTAAATAAGTCCTCTGAGTAAATGGTATCATGGCTGAGACTAAGAACTACAATTATACTTACTTAGAGCCAAACCCAAAGCAAAAACTAAAATAAAAGGGCTGAAAAAATACAGACATACAGGCAGATAAACAGACACACACACAAACGTTTGCCTTACACACACACACACATACACACACACACACATATATATATATATATATATATATATATATATATATATATATATATTATCGATTTTCTGCACTATTGTAAGTACTGCAACCTTGAAACTTTTGAATATCGTTTCTTATGTATTTGTCTATGAGTGTATCAAATTTGATTAAAATCGGAGCACTCCTTCTATAACCCGATTTTTTAGATTATCGATTTTCGGTATTTATCAGGGGTAAATCGACACAAAACCCAGCTAAGAAAACTCGCAGACGCTTATAGTACAACTGTGTAAATTTTCAAGAAAATTGGTTCAGCCATTTCGGAGTCTATAGGTAACGGACACACATACACAGATACACACACAGACAAAGTTCTATTCATAAATAAGTTTAGATTAGATATAATATGTATATGTCATTATTTCAGATATATGTTTGATGTACGTGTGTGTGTGTGTGTGTGTGTGTGTGTGTGTGTGTGTGTGTGTGTGTGAGTGTAGATCAGGTAAAATAATAAGATAGAACTTTTGTTTTATACTCCTTACTAGCAGTATAGCCCGGCGTTGCTCGGGTGTAATGAAAGCTTTAAAACTAATCCATGGTACTGGAGCTCAGATTCAGCCTAAAGAATATTTGTATGAAGTTTGGTGAGAATCGGATAAAAATTGTGGATTTGTATAAAGAACATACAGACAGATAAACAGACACACACATAAACATCTTGCCTTTTATATATATATATATTATCGATATTCTACACAATTGTAAGTACTGCAACGTTGAAATTTCTGAATATCGTTTCTTATGTCTTTGTCTATGAGTGTATCAAATTTGATTAAAATCGGACCACTCCTTCTATAATCCAATTTTTTCGATTTTCGATTTTCGATATTTATCGGCGGTACCTCGACACAATCGGTTCAGCTGTTTAGGAGTCTATAGGTAACGGACACACACACACAAACACACACACATACACACACACAAAGTTCCGTTCATAAATAAGTTTAGTTTAGATATAATATTTATATATCATTATTTCACATATATGTTTGACTGCGCGTACGTTTGTGTGTGTGTGCGCGCGTATATTTGTGTGTATGTGTATGTGTGTGTGTGTGTCAGCGTAGATTAGGTGAAATAATAAGATAAAACTTTTGTTTTATAGTCCTTATATACAAATGGATAACTGAACGGAATCTAAAAGAAAAAAATCAAATTCAGTCGTAATTTCATGTAACATTTGCTTTATTTCTCTACGCATTAGCTAAGAAACTCTTTATGTTTAATAAATGTTTAGACACACACGTGTGTCTAATAAATTAATGATAAAAAATACGTGAATCATAACACAATGACGCCATTTGTTTGAGCCGGCCATCGTCTAGACAGAAATGTTTGTCGAGCAAAAAATGAATGGTTTTAATACAAACGGTTAATTCGAGGAAACAATCTCGAATATTTTAATTTTGATGTCGAATAATCCAAGAAGAAAAACAAATCCCGAATGTGTGTCAATAATGGCTGTAATTATTCTGTTCAATGTTTTGTCGTTCGAGACCTGCAGAAGTCAAAGAAGATTGATTCTGAAATGAAGACAAAATGGTTTCGGTTTTTTTTTCTTTTCCGGAGTAGGAAAGGTGGACACCTTTTTTTTTTAAACATAATTGCATGAATGCATATGACACTTTCGAAAAAGAAATAGATTAAAAGCCAAACGATCAGACAATTACGACTGTAGCCTAATTGAAGTTAACAGCGTGATGTCTTATTACAAAGAATTAAATGACCAAACAAAATGTCCTTTATTGCATACACACATTCAAGAACACACAAAGAAACTCACGCACGCATATATATATATATATATATATATATATATATATATATATATATTTATAAAGACGCCGATTCGGTCTGGTTTCAATCCTGGGTTAAAAGCAATGGGATGTCTAACCGTAGTGATGAGCTGTGATACAGCGAAACAGATCTGTCTGCGGATGACTATATATATATATATATAACATATATATATAACATGTTATATATATATATATATATATATATAACACCAAATGAGCCAGATGTACCTACCTAGGTTTCATCTAAACAGAACGTCAGGGAAAGCTTTACTTGACGATCCGTTTAGGTGAAACCGTTTAGGTAAAACCTAGGTAGGTTCGTCTTGCTCATTAGGTGTTATCTATTTATTTCGCCCTTCTTCTGTATTGAGCACTTTTTGTTAGATAATTACTCGTCTCGGTTTTTTTTTATTATTATTGGGCTTCGTGCTGATCTCGGTCCGAACACTTTTGACTGACGTTCATGAACTAAGCTCTTTTTTTAAAACCATTTTTCTTTCCGTTCAAAGTTTTCGAGGAATGTTTCCGACACGAGTATAATTATAATCTTGTTTATATATATATATATATATATATATATATATATATATATATATATGCGTGCCTACGTGTTAAGTATTTTCACACACGCACATTAAGTTTCTCCTGTCACCTTCGTTGGCTCCATTTTTTTATTCTTTTTTACTAACTTGCGAAATTTGATTTTGTCTTTATATGTTAAAATTGTTTTCGGCGATTTTATTTCATTCTACTCCACGGGGTCATCTAGTTCTTTTTGTTGTTTTTGCTGATACTATTTTTAAGGTGTGTGCGTGTGCGTGTGTTTCTTTTTATTCTTATAAGATGACGTGTTGAGTTTTCCTTTATAAACTTCATATTGCTCTGGTTAACACCCATCGAGCTCTCTATATGGATTTACCTATTAATAATTTATAGTAAGGAAATCTTGTTGGATTATCCTCACCGTTTACGGACTGACAAATATGCCTATATTGCTCCTAATAACCTAGTCGAGATCTTCCAGGAATAGCTACTATCTGGAAAACAATTCATTACGGACGGATATTACCTACGAAATGGATAAATTTTCCTCGGAATATTCACTCAAAAATATCCCCTACCCTTCTTTACATTCCTTTACCAGATCCCTTACGGTCAAAATAACTTCAAACGGATACTACCTATATTTGGAACTGGACTCTATCTCTCTTCTTTCCTTCCCCCTTCCCCTTACATATATTGTCATTTATTTATTTGTTTATAATCTTATGTTTATTATTATTATTTCTATTATGTTCCCTCTTCATTTTAAGAAAACGGTCATTCCGGCTGAAATTTTATGCCAGATGGAGGAAATATTGTAAAAGATTCTGATGATATGATCTAATTAAGCTCATTGAATTGAACTATAGTTTATAACTAATATGACGTGTTGAGTTTTCTTTATAAACTATATATATATATATATATATATATATATATATATATCTGCACTAGCGGGCATAATTATTAGGCTACCCCAGTTTTTTTATAAGGAATGATGTATTTCATACTATTTTTGGTATTTATTGCCAAGTGGATAATTCTAAATGAAAATAGAATGTTTCAACTGTTATTATTACTTTGTAAAATTTTACAAGGCAAGGAACCAAAAATGAACTCGTCCGAATCGCCCTAAATTTTCTTTCTTCTTTCATTGATGAAACTGCAAGATAGGTAATTATTAAATATTTATAAATTCATTTAATGCACATGTTATTGTGCAGTATTAACAAAAGAACCATTCTATTTTCATTTACAATTATTCACTTGCCAATAAATACTAAAAAATAGTATGAAATACATCATTTCTTAAAACACTGGAGTGGTCAGATAATTATGGCCGGTAGTGCATATTATATTATATTAATGTTCTCTCTGGACAAGTCCCAAGACTCACTCAAGATAGGAATTTTATGTATGGTTTTGTATTTTATTTTATTGGTGTCGGCGAAAGGTAGTAAGGGTTTTTTTTTAAAATCTATGATTAGTAAATGTTTTTTAGTTTAAAACAAAAAGGAATTCACTCCTACAATTATTCTAATTTTGAATAAAAGACAATTCTCGTAGAAATTCATTATTATTCAATTTTTTCCCCTGAGGCAATGTTGTGGAGATGAACATGGCTCTCAAGAATAATACTTGCACTCGTCCAGAGAGCATAAATACTGACGTCGAGAATCGTCAGCGACGTGTTCAGTGACGTAGAAAGTGAATTAGTGAGAGCGAGCCGGAAGCAAGCTTTATGTTCTGACTAAAGAATTCAGAAAGTCTATGTCGTCTCCAAGCGACATTGGATATCTTGAGTGTGTTGTCTCTGTTCATTGCAACGAAGAGATAACCGACAGCAATGGCGTATTATATACCATTCATAAAATCCATTAAAAGTTGTTATAGCGAAATAATCTCTTAGTTTTATTCCATATTTTTATTTTACGATTTGGAGCCCATTTTCTGCAATTAGAGGCCTTGTCTGACAATAAAAAGCACATTGATAATTTAAATTATCCTACGACTATTCCTTATAAATAACTATCAGTATAGCCCGGCGTTGCTCGGGAGTAATGAAAGCTTTAAAACTAATCCATCGTCCTGGAGCTCCGACTCAGCCTAAAGAATATTTGTATGAAGTTTGGTGAGAATCGGATAAAAATTGTGGATTTGTATAAAGAACATACAGACAGATAAACAGACACACACACAAACATCTTGCCTTATATATATATATATATATTATCAATTTTCTGCACTATTGTAAGAACTGCAAACCTTGAAATTTCTGAATATCGTTTCTTATGTCTTTGTCTATGAGTGTATCAATTTTGATTAAATTCGGACCACTCCTTCTATAACCCGATTTTTTGATTATCGATTTTCGATGTTTATCGGCGGTACCTCGACACAAAACTTAGCTAAGAACACTCTCAGACGCTTAACTTACAACTGTGTAAATTTTCAAGAAAATCGGTTCAGCCGTTTCGGAGTCTCTAATTAACGGATACATACACACGCAGACAAAGTTTCGTTTATAAATAAGTTTAGATAGATATGAAAATTAATTGCTAGAAGAGTAAAAATTTAATGAAATTAAATACAGTTAAATAAGGGAAGTTTCTTCTTCTTTATGTGCCATGTCCCTTCAGGACGTAGGCGATCATGGACTTTTACTTGGTTCTGTGTCTTGTCGCTCTTAACATTTTTCTCTTGTTATCTCTTCTAAACCCCGCCCCACGATCCATTTGCTCAGACCTATCAAGTACGTCTCCCACTTGTTTTCCCAACGGATATAAACACAAATTACCAAAATGTTCGCAAAGCGAAAGAATTTAAAAGTAATTACATTCTTTCGTAGATAAGTCCTGAAGTTCCATTAGAATCCACTAATTATCTGATTGTTGCAAGAACTTTTAAATCTGTTTCAAAAAGACGCTCAAATTTCCCATAATAATTTATGGACACTTTGACGCCAGAAAAGTAAAATAATTTTTAACCAAAATTTTGAATGTTCTAAAATGTGTATTTATTTCCTTGTTTTTTTATTTAGTTTTACATCAGAAATACCTGTACATATACTACCGTCATAATTATTAGGCAACCCCAGTTTTTTTTTAATTATGCATTTCATACTACTTTTAGTATTTATTGCCAAGTAGATAATTCTAAATGAAAATAGAATGTTTCTTTTTTTATTATTACTTTGCAAATATTTACAAAGCAAATAGCGATAATTTGCCAATCGCACCCTGTAGATTAGCTATATATATATATACACTACTAACCATAATTATTAGGACACCCCAGTTTTTTTAAAAGAAATGGTGCATTTCATACTATTTTTAGTATGTATTGCCAAGTAGATAATTTTAAATGAAAATAGAATGATTTTTTTGTTATTTTTTGTTATTATTTCTTTGTAAAATTTTACAAGGCAAGGAAACAAAGATGAACTCTAATTATTTTTCATTCTTTCATTAATGAAACTACAATATAAGTAATTATTAAATATTTATAAATTCATTTTATGCACATGTTATTGTGCAGTATTAACAAAAGAACCATTCTATTTTCATTTACAATTATTCACTTCGCAATAAATACTAAGAAATAGTATGAAATACATCATTTTTTTAAAACAATGGGTTGGCCTAATAATAATTATGACCGGTAGTATATATATATATGTATATATATATATATATACTACTATATTTTAATTCAGATACTTCAATCCAAGGGAAAAAAGCAGGAAGGTAAATTCCAAAAAACCCGATCCTAATTAATATTAAAAATTTATTTTAATATTAAAACATGATACAGGAAGAGAGCTCCATGTAATAAAATATTACAGAGCAAATATATATTAAAAAGGATTAATTCAAAGATGTTGAATGGCCATTTCGATATGAAGATCCCCACGGGGAACGACACATCACCTTCATATCGAAATGGCCATTCAACATCTTTGAATTAATCCTTCTTTTTTAATATATATATAAATATATATATATATATATATATATATATATATATATATAATTTTATTATTATCATTATTAGTAGTAGTACTGCTACTACTATTATTACTATTATTGTTTTTTACATATAAGATCTTTTTTTTCCTTTCATCAATTTTTTTATCTCTTATTCATATTTAGATGTTTTGGATATTGTTTTTGTGAAGCTTACCACGATTGACTCAATTTCGTTTTTACTGTATGATCATCAGACGAATATTATGAAATGCTTCATTATGAACTGTAGTTTATGATATGCACTTAAAAGTTACGTAGTGCATGAAACTACTTTAGATGAAGGATAATATATATATATTCATTAATAATTACTTAATACCAATGTTATTTTACATTGACCAGTGTCTTATTAACACATGATTATAATTTATAAATCAGTGTGTATGTGTGTATACACATATGTATATTTAATTATATCCATACATTTGTATATATATATATATATATATATATATATATAAAACGAAATGGTCTTTAAACAACTGACAATTTGAATGGATGTTTGTACATTATTTATTATGTTTAAGAAGATATTCTGTTTATAATCAAACAGTATTATATATTTATTTATACCGGCCTGATTATTTATATTAACAAATGTAAACATGTTACGGATATTAACGAAGATTATTGAAACTGGTTATAAACAACCGACAATTTGAAATGATTTGTTGGAACATTATTTTTGATCGATACTGGTATTTAAGAAGATATTCTACTCATAATCAAACAGTATTATATATTCATTTCTACCGGCTTGATTATTTACGATAAATTTTTGTTACGAAAACCTGTGTAATTCAGCAGGATTCAAACCTACGACACTATGTAGGGGAAGTCACCAATTGTGACAATAGTAAACCTGTTACGGAAATTAACGAAGATTAACAAATTGGTCTTTAAACCACCGACAATTCAAAATTATTAGTTTGAACATTATTTTTGATCGATACTCGTATTTAAGTAGATAAATATTAATATTTAAAAATATACATCACAGAAAAATTAAAAGGGTGGAATTAATAAGAAAGTATTTTTTTGTGATGTATATTTTTTTTAACTTCCACCAGACAGCGATTTTGCCAATTTTTTCACTAATATTTAATTATTTGGCGAACTTGGCTGTGTCTGTATTAATTTCAGATAATGCTAGGCTCCTTCTGTTTACTTTGTAATTACTAGTTAGGTCATTTTTAAGGACACTTATGTAATTTGAGGGTCACATTTATAAATGTTGTTAGATTTGTCGGATTTTGGGTAAAATCCGACAAAAAATTGGCAAAATTGCCACTAAAGAAGCTTACGTTTTATTTAAGGACCACAAACCAAATTTTCAAAACAAATT
>JBBBDQ010001937.1:0-60000 GCA_037127315.1 Ascarosepion bandense | reverse complement strand
GCCGGGATCGAAACTCCACCGATTTGGTGTCAGTCGGAGCCGCTACCCCTAAGCCATAGGAAATTGTATATAAGCAGTGTATACACACGCCAGTCACCGAAAGAACTCAATTCATTTCTGAAGAGTAATGCTTATATCGCAGAAAAGGAAATTATTTTTAAAATTTTCTTCTCTAGAGAGCTCAATCGTAATGAGAGCATAATATATTAGTCATCTATATACAAGCTTGTTTCGCTGTATCACAGCTCGTCAGTGTGACTAGATAAACAGCATTTGAGCATTGAAAAAGAAATGACACGATCGACGGTTGAGAGCGAGGGAAAGTTTACTCACCCGAAAATCATTTTACTGGACTGACTCCATTTTCTTAATAGTCGCCTTACGTAAACAGCGTGAATCGCTGTCGGAAAACAAAAACTGAAAATTTACTTTAAATTTCGAACGCGTTTAAAAGAATAAAAAAATTTTTTTTAAATTATAACAACAAAATTTGATCTTTCCTCTTAATAATAGCATAAACATTTTGATCATAAAACTTTGTTTTTATTAAGTTTCAGTCTTTTTAATATCATGATATTTTTTTTCTTTTTTTTTTTGGCAATTCAGTGGAGGTACGTAAATTCGTAGTTATGTCTGATGTTTGACTACAACCTCCATCTCACAGATGGTAAAAAATAACAAATCTGATTTTCTCAACGATTTTCTATAAAAGATTATTTACTTGTATAATTTATTTTTCGGTGCGTGGTTTTTCTTTTTTTCAAATGTTCGTTTTTATTTTTCGTAAACGGGAGGAAAGATAGATGTTGAGTAAAGAATAATATTTTTCCAAATGAGTTTCTAAAAGTTTGTGAGCGTCCTTAATCTGGTCGACAGAGACACTGTGGCTCCAGTCTAGAAGCGTTAATTAAACGAATGTTTACATTGACCGGGACGATAAAAGTGAGAGAGAAGCTTGTCAAACTAAATTCTATTTGTCAGATCTTGCTTTGATGATTGTGGGATGTCACTGTCTTTTGTTAAACCACACAGGTTTTTTTTTAGAAAACTGAAGATGTCTTCTAATTTTGTATTCGAAACTGTTTTGCAGAGAATTTGTGTTTTATTCCATAAAAAATGTGTTATGGTACTAATGTGTTTTTCAACAATGAATTGTTGGCAATATTTTTCTTTCAAAAATATATATTTTATATAAAATACTATTTTTATGGATTAGTTAAGTGCCATACGTGATTGACGCTTAGGCGATCATGTCTCGAAAGAAACATGACTGACTGGGCAGAAGATTATCCCGCAGTAGGTTACCATTATTTCTGCGGTAGACTCGTTGCCCACCAAGGCTATAGAATCCAGTCTGTTCTGTTATTTAGCCCATAATTAGAAGGAAGAGACGAATTAATATCTTTCCCAAGGGTATTTGCGCGTAAGTGAATGCAATGAATTCAACTGGAATTCGAACTCGGCTCCCCCATTTCTCGTTCTGAGCCGATATCCAATGCACCACAACGCACATCTTTTTTATGGATATATTTCTATAAAAGTGTATTTTTATACTTTCATAGTGTTTTGACCCCAGTTTTGGAGAATAACTATTTGTCCATAGCTGGGATCCGAACAGGTGCTACCAATTCGGGTCAGGGTGGACCTGAGAAGAACAGCAATTAAGGGGTAGTCCCACGCACCACCCAACCTCCCAATAAGAGGCTTTATTGTCGGATGCAGTTTATCGTCATACCCAGGACCAGTGGAAAGAATATATCCTGACACAACTAAAGAATAAACACGGCTTTGTGATACACCCGGCATATAGGGAGAGACTAGATCATGGTGAAATGTTCTCTAGCTTGGTGCTATGACAAACCAGAGTCACCCTCTCAAAGCGAAGAAAGACAAAGGCGTTATGATAGAAACAGCAATGGTTTACAACGGTGTAAATAATTATCATATGGGAAACTCAACGCATAATATCTGAATACTAATCTGATAGTATCGTTCATACAGGAACTCTGGTGTGTATATTAAGAAACGTGACAAAGCTTCGGGGTTCCAGAAACAAATGTCAATATTTTATGGCACAAATGATGTGCAGCAACCTAGACCCGGGGTACGGATAACGATATTTTTTATTACCCGATAAAATGAAAATCTCCGGGGATGCAATATACTTTGTACAGAAGGGGTGAGTGTAAAGACTGTTGAATGAGCTTCTCTCATATTTCCGTATCTTAATTTATTGTTCTTAGTTTCTCTCTCTCTCTCTCTCTCTATATATATATATATATATTTATATATATATATACACGAACTGTATTTCTTTTTCTGTTTTTATGTATATTTAGGCCTCTCATTCATTCATTCATTCATATATATATATGTGTGTGTGTGTGTGTGTGTGTGTGTGTGTGTGTGTGTGTGTGTCTGTCTGTTTTTGACTGTTTCTAACATATGTCTTTATCCTCCTTTTTCACGTCACTATCTATCCATCTCGGTCTGATAGTTTTATATATATATATATATATATATATATTAGTCATACACATACAAGCTTGTTTCGCTGTATCACAGCTCATCACTGTGGCTAAACATATGATGTAGTGACTACATTGTAGTCTTGTATATATATATATATATATATAGATAGATAGATAGATAGAATGATAGATAGCTGCATCATATGCACTCACGTGTATTGTCTAATATCCAAGCCTAGACAATGATCTCTATCTATCTATCTATCTATCTATCTATCTATCTATCTATCTATCTATCCTGAGCCTGAGGCCACTTCCCTTCTCCTATCTATCTATCTATCTATCTATCTATCTATCTATCTATCTATCTATCTATCTATCTCAATGTGTTCATTTCTATCTACCTATCTATCTAAGTGTGTACATATCTATCTATCTATCTATCTATCTATCTATCTATCTATCTATCTCAATTTGTTGATAGCTAACTATCCAACTATCCCGGTCCGTTTCCGTTTTATTTATCAATATATTTTTTGTTAATGCCTTTGAGAGCGAACTCGATCTTTTGTGACATGATGAAATTCCCGCCATAAAATACAAGCCAAAACGGTTTCACTTAATGAATGGGTATAAGTCTGTCCTCTCTTGCTAGTTCTATTGTTCTCTCTCTCTCTCTCTCTCTCTCTCTCTCTCTCTCTCTCTCTTCTGCGTCATTTCTAATACCTCTGTTTTTTTCTCTCTCTTTCTCTATTTCGTACTCTCGACCACCCCCACCCACCCAACCAGTGCGTGCGACACTTGGTGTGACGAAGAAGAAAGATGTCTGACCGGGGTAAATAGAAGATTTTCTTGTGTTGTATTCTTTTGGAAAAGGACATTAAAAAGAAAAAAAAAAGAAAAAGAAAAAGAAATGTCACCCCCCCCATACCCCCGATTTCAAAAAAGTAGAAATAAATGCAAATCTTTTAGTGAAGTCAAACAAAACAAGGACACCAGTTCAAAAGAAAATTGTGAAAAGTTCAAAAGGTTATTTCGCGCGAGAACAATTCGGTAATAAAAAAAATGTCACTTTCATGCACGACACGAAATCATGCAGCGTTTTGTTTTGTCAGGGCAGGAAAGATTCAAATGGTTTTTCACCGATTTCTCGTGAGAGGAAACAGACAGAATAAAAAAAAGAGAGCAAATAACACATTTACAAATCATATGCGACTAATAAATGAACAATCTGATAAAACATTTTAATAAAATAAATATAGATTTTTTTCCCAAAACTTTTTACCCTTTCTTTTTTCATCTTTATCACAACGTTTGCATTACTTCCCCTCTGGCCTTCCATATCCGATTTTTTCAAGCAAGCTATTATTATAGTTATAAAATATTTCTTTCCACGAATTTTTTTTATATTATTTTTTTCTTTCATCATAAGTTTAACACTACGAGGAACTCCATTTTTGCTGCCTATATTTCTAAGTCAAAGTCATTTTCGTTATTATTCAATGACTGATTTAGATGGGTTTACTGATCTGTCTATATTTCAGAAATGAGGTATTGTAAATATTTATATAGTTCGGACTTTTGTCCTCATGTTTGTTGTCATGTGCGACCGTTGCACGCGTCGTGCTTCTGCAGATTATTAGAATTTCCAAACCGGACATTTTGTTTCGTCTACCGGGGTAGATTATTCTAGTTCCACGTGTGATGCTTTTTCTATATATCTCAGCACCAGTTCTTTCCCTTCAGTAACTCAACCTTTCACGTTTTTTTTTTCATTTCTGCTGTAGCCGGGTATTGAACACACAAGATTACGCTTGTAAACATTCAAACAAAAACTCAGATTTTCAGAAAACAAAAAATATGATCTGGAATTGAAATGAAAATAGTTATGAGATACACAGAAATTCAGATTTTGGAATTAGCAACTTTGCATCACATTTTTGAGAAGTGATGAAAAATGGGTTTTGCATATGAAAGCTATCACACAATGACAGATTTAAACGATTGCACTCATCTTCCTTATTATAATCATGATAAGAATAGCTTGAAGAAAAACAAATCTACATTCTTCATCAAGTATTCTTGAAGAAGGTCTTCAGATAAACGCTCTCAAAAAACATAAGATCGTGAACCAAAAAAATCTATACACTTTATCAAGCATTCTAGAAGTAGGGCTTCAGATAAACCCTCTTAAAAAACGGATTATCGTGAACGAAAACAAATCCACATTATGTAGTATTCTAGAAGTAGAACTTCAAATAAACCCTTTTAAAACAGATCATCGGGAACAAAAACAAATCCACATTATTTATCAAGTCTTCTAGAAAGAGGGCTTCAGACAAACCCTCTTAAAAACAGATGGTCGTGAACAAAAAGAAATCCACATTCTTTATCAAGTCTTCTAGAAAGAGGGCTTCAAACAAACCCTCTTAAAAACAGATGGTCGTGAACAAAAACAAATCCACATTCTTTATCAAGTATTCTAGAAAGAGGGCTTCAGACAAACCCTCTTAAAAACAGATGGTCGTGAACAAAAACAAATCCACATTCTTTATCAAGACTTCTAGAAAGAGGGCTTCAGACAAACCCTCTTAAAAACAGATGGTCGTGAACAAAAACAAATCCACATTCTTTGCCAAGTAATCTTTAAGTAGGGCTTCAGATAAACCCTCTTAAAAACAGATGATCGTGAATGTTGTAAACAAATCAACATTAATTACGATAAATTTCGCCACAACACGAAACGTGCCTGTTTAAATAAATGTTTATTTTGTCTTTCTTTATACTGTCCATTTACAGGCATATTTTACTTATATATGAAAATTTTACACACACACACACACACACACACACACACACACACACACACACACACACACACACACACACACACTCTACCGGACATAATTATTAGGCGCCCTTAGTGTTTTGAAAAAATTATGTATTTTTACACTATTTTTTAGTATTTATTGCCAAGTGAATGATTGTAATCGAATGATTCTTTTGTTAATATTGCACAATAAGATGTGCAACAAATGAATTTATGAATATTTAATAATTAACTATATTGCAGTTTCATCAAAGAAAGAATGAAGAAAATTTAGGGGGATTCGGAGTTGTTCTTTGCTTCCTTGCCTTGTAAAAGTTTGCAAAGTAATAATAACAAAAGAACCATTCTATTTTTATTTAGAATTATCCACTTGGCAATAAACACGAAAACATAGTATGAAATACATAATTTTTGTAAAACACTCAGGTGGCCTAATTATTATGGCCGGTAGTGTATATATAATATTTCAGATAAATATGAACACAAGAAAACTTAACTTATCCGACGTGTTTTGTCTTCTGAGGAACTTCATCAAAATAAATGTATGGATTTTATTTTGTAACAAGTATTTATCAACAAGAGTAAAAATATTGTTAGTATTTCAGGAATATTAAATTTTTAGAAACGCTCATAAGTATTCATGAAGTTAACTGAAATGTCTCGGAAAATTATGAAAGATGGTCAGGGGCATAATTTAATCTGTAATAAAATTGATTTGTAATACATTTGATCTGTACTAAATAAAATATAACATTTTTCATTTATTGATATTGTAATGAATATTTATAGCATTTTGGTTTGGGATTATTTTATATATTATATTTTCTAAATAACAAGAGGTTATGAATTTAATCTATTTTTCTTAATTTTTCAAAAATATTTCTTCGGTTTGTATTTTAGCTGGGAAAGATTAATTCTTTCAAAACAGTGTTATTTGAAAAAAATCCTGCGTGTAGATTCATATTTTTATAAGATTCAGGAGCGGAACGTTCAAGAATTTTCATTCTATATGTGGGATTGCGAAAAATAAAATCCTTGAGGGTGAAAAGCGTGGACTAAAATAAGTTTTATTTTTGTTGTTTATGCGTATATATATATATATATATATATATATATATATATATATATATATATTTTAATTCAGATACTTTAATCCAAGGGAAAAAAGCAGGAAGGTAAATTCCAAAAACCCGATCCTAATTAATATTAAAAGTTTTTTATTTTAATATTAAAAAATGATACAGGAAGAGAGCTCCATGTAATAAAATATTACAGAGCAAATATAAAGTATACAAATAAATATTTTTTGAATATGTCCAGCGTCTGTAATATATAAACATTTTTTCTTTCTTTTCTTTTCTTTTTCCCTCCCTTCCTTCCTTTTTCTTTCTTATCTCCCAACGTTTTTTCCGTGTTGCTTAAACTTACATCAATTCAACACGGCTATCTGTTAATTTTTAAATTACAATTCTGTTTTCTTTTTTTGTGAACCCAGACGATGTCAATTTTTTCTTTTCTTGTTTATTTGTTTTTATTTTGTTTTATCTTTTCTTTCTTTTTCTTTTTTAATTTCTTTGCAAATCTATTTAAAAAGGAAAATTAGACTGATTTTTCTCCAGTTTCTGAAAGGATTTTTCGGTTGCTGAGGTGATGTGCTATCCCCCGTGGATCGTGGTTTCATATCGAAATGGTCATTCAACATCATTGAATTAATCCTTTTTTAATTTATATATATATATATATGAAAAATAGATTAACTCGGTCATTTATAAGATTCGGTAGCGAAGCGATCAAGAATTTTTCATCTAAATAAGTTACTTTAAGTTTAAATAGCAAAGATAAATATATATATATATATATATATATATATATATATATATATATATAGACAAAAAAATCTAAGAGAGCGCCAACAAACCTAGCTAGGTTTCACCCTTCGGCGCGTCAGGGTAAATTTTTACTTTTGTTCATGTACTTCGTCTGTTTCTTTTTTTTACTTCCCCTCCTTTTCCCTCCGAGTTCGTCCTCGGTGGGTTTTTCAAGACGAAATTAAATATAGTATAACAATTACTAGTATGAGCAGAATTATTTTTGTTATTATTAATATTGTTATAATCATTATCGCTATATATATATATATATATATATTCTCTCAAACACTCTTCCCATATACCAACCCTCATCCTCGGTATCTTTACTCGTCTATCGCCCTCCTTCTAACATTTCCTATATTTAACCACTCTTTCTCGTAACCTTCCCCTATGTAACCCCCTGCGCAATAGTGTCAGTGGAATGCCTTGCTAGGGGTGAAAAGATTATATATATATATATATATATATATAATTTTACAAAATGTATTAATTCATTCATATTTTAATTTAGGCCTTTAAACATTATTTTTGATGGATTTTCGTATTTGAGTAGATAATCTGTCTTTTTTAATATAGTCATTCAGTTAAGTGCCATATGTGATACACGCTTGTGCGATCATGTCTCGAAATAGATATGACTGACTGGGCAAAAGATTATCACGCAGTAGGTTGCAATTGCTTTTTACGGAAGACTGTTATCAACCAAGGCTATAGAACACAAGCTGTCCTATTATTTAACCCATAACTGGAGGGATGAGACGCATTAAAACCTTTCCCAAGGGTATTTGCGCGTAAGTGAATGTAAGTAATTCATTTGAAATTCGAACGCGGCATTGCGATCTCTCGTTTTGACTCGATATCCACTGCACCACAACGTACAACCTAACTTCGTTGTTCGTTTCCAGGTACGATGTCGGATTGAAAAGTTCATAGGCAGAAGGAATGATGCTAAAGCTTTGAAATCTTGCATGGTAAAATTTGAAATCTTCTTTTTAATAACTGCCTGTTTCTTTCCAGGTACGATTATGGGTCGAAAGATTCATAGGATGATTATGAAGGAAGGATGATAGAAATGTGAAATCTTACATGCATTAATTTCAACTCCTTTATTAATAACTCTGTTGTTTTTTGTTTTTTTTGTTTTTTTTTGTTTTTTCCAGTTAGGAAACAGGGTTCGAATGTTTATAGGCTGACTATGAACGGGTGATGTTGGAAATGTGAAATCTTGCACGCATTTATTTCAACTCTTATTAAAAAATGAGTTGTTTCTCTTTTGTTACGAGAATGGGTTGAAATCTTCATAGGCTGAGTATGAACGATTGATCTGGGAGCAGTGAAATCTTGCATGAATTATTGTCAACTCTTCTTATTTATAATTGCATTGGTTTTGTCATTTTTAGCGTCATATGACTTTGTAAAATAGCAAAAAGCTGTTGTGTCTTCATAGCGTTGTGAGAATCTTCAGAGTTCTGCTTGCACTCACACACACACACACAAGCACACACACACACACAAGTTCACACACACACACACAAGCACACACACACACACACAAGCACACACACACACACAAGCACACACACACACACACAAGCACACACACACACAAGCACACACACACAAGCACACACATACACACACACACATACAAGCACACACACACACAGACACAAGCACACACAAGCACGCACAGACACAAGCACACACAAGCACACACAGACACAAGCACACACACACACAAGCACACACACACACACACAAGCACACACACACACACACACACACACACACACACACACACACACACACACACACACACACGTGCGCACAACCTTCCATCGCATTCAGTGTCTGTCTTTGTCTTTATATCTGTTTCCATAACCTCAGTGTATCCAGCAGCATTCATTCCTTAAAGAAGAGTGGCGATATGACGTCTCTTTCAGTACTCACTTTCCAAAAAACTTGACGTACTTAACATAGAGGAGACTGGAGGGTTTCGCCCGTAAAAACCTGTACGTTCTGCGGCTCGATATTGATCCTTCTAGATGTTTCAACGTCTTCAGTAACCTTTTCGCTTAGAGCAGGGGTTTTCAAACTGTGGTCTGCGGACCACAGAGGGTCCGCAAGGATAAGATAGGAGGTCCGTGGTCGGTGCGTCAATTGTTCATAAAATTCGGAAGCATATGACGCCGGTAATAAATCGCAGAATTATTCATATAATTCAAAGAGCACACGACGTGAAATTCTAAGTGTCAATTTTCATTGTCTGGATATTTATTTTTACTCAGTAATAGTACTAGCAGTATAGCCCGGCGTTGCTCGGGTGTAATGAAATCTTTAAAACTAATCCATGGCCCTGGAGCTCAGATTCTTTGGACGTTGGCACGAAAAACTAAAAATCAATATCGGGGGTATCGATTTCCGATATCGGGGAAAATGAGTCGTCTGAGAAGATCTACTAATGTTTAAGTCTAAAAACTATAATTTTACCAAGTTAGAGCAGATTCTGCAGCAAGAACGACGATAAAAGGGCTGAAATCAGACCTGATTGGATATCGGGTATAGAGTTCTAATATTGGAAAGAAATTGGAAACAAATAAGTCGCCCATGACCTGAGCAGAAGCCTAAAGATTGTGTGAATTTTGGTGAGAATCGGATAAAAATTGTGGATTTGTATAAAGGCATACAGACAGATAAACAGACACACACACAAACATCTTGCCTTATATATATATATATATATATATATATATATATATATATTATCGATTTTCTGCACTATTGCAAGAACTTGAAACTTCTGAATATCGTTTCTTATGTCTCTATGAGTGTATCAAATTTGATTAAAATTGGACCACTATAAAACCCGATTTATTCGATTATCGATGTTCAATATTTATCGGGAGTACCTCGACACAAAACCTAGCTAAGAACACTCGCAGACGCTTATAGTACAACTGTGTAAATTTTCAAGAAAATCGGTTCAGCCGTTTCGGAGTCTATAGGTAACGGACACACACACTTACACATACACATACACACACATACACACACGGACAAAATTCCATTTATAAATAAGTTTAGATCAAATGAAAATTTAAATATGTCAATTTAAAGTAAGCATAAAATCAGTTTTTACTACGTTAATGCAAAATTATAAGCTATTTTTAGTAAAAATTTATGTATAAATTTCATAAGCGTTTAAACCTTGAAATATAAAGTGGTCCGTAAGTCAAAAAGTTTGAAAATCCCTGGCTTAGAGCAACTGTTGTTCTTGTGTGTATGCAGCCATGGACTGCCATTTTCTCGTGGTGAAAGTTCTTATGTACCACACTGGGGATTTATACCTTGGAAACCTAGAGATGGCAATGGACATCATGGAAATTCAAGGATTTGAATCGATAATATTCAGCACCAGCTGTACCAATTGTCGTGTGCTCTCTGAATTATATGAATAATTCTGCGATTTATTACCGGCGTCATATGCTTCCGAATTTTATGAACAATTGACGCTCCGACCTCCAAAAATCGCTCACTTGAAATACCTCTGGAATTTTCTTTTCTCGTGGTGGCAATCCCATAATGGTTAGTTAATCTTAATCTGAGATTCTTATCCTTTTCGCCCAGAGTTCAAACTTCAAGCGATGGAAGTCGCTGTGATTGAATGGAGTAGGAAAATTGGAATGCTTTCCAAACGAACTAACCACCACAGAGAAACATTCCTACCTTTTATCAGGATGGATGACGCTAATTTATTCTCCTAGAATGGTCGAACACGGACCTCCAGACTACAAACGTAACCGTTAAATAAATTGTCGTACTGAGACTACCTGACCATAGATATTTAGTATATAAAGCACTCAGTCAAAAGTATCTTCTGTTTTGTGCGGCACTCCGGTGTTGTGCGTCATTAAAAAGACTGTTTTCTGAGTGAATTCTGTTTTTTTTATAATCATATCGCCCCCAGCAAGACATTTTACTGCCACTGTTTTGCAGGGGGTTACATAAGAGGAAAGTTATGAGAAAGAGTGACAGGTTATAGGGGGTGTCAGAAAGTGGGTAAGAGAAAGATGAATGTGGCCATACAGTGAGGGATCAATTTATATATTGATTGTAATATAAAATCGATTTCCCACTTTATATTTACATAATAATTCCTTGTCTGTTGATAAGTCGTAGAAAACAAACCAGTCAGTAAATGAAATACTGATTAGCTACACATTCATGTCTTTTAGATTTATTTACATTCTCTGGAATATAAATGTATAGAAATATATTTTTAATAATCATATCGCCCCAAGCAAGGCATTTTACTGCCACTATTCTGCAGAGGGTTATATAGGAGGATAGTTTTGAGAAAGAGTGACAGGTTATAGGGGGTGTCAGGAAGTGGAAAAGAGAAGAATGAGAATACTGATGAGAGTGGAGTGGACGGAGAAAGGAGCATGAGAGAGTGGATTCAGGTTAGTGACATAAGAGATTTCTATTGACTTTACATTTAAATTCTTGGAGATTATAGCTGTCGCGAAAACAAGTAAATGGAAGGGAATTCCACAGACTGGAAGTGCGAGAAAAGAAGCTGCTGGAGAAGAATTTGCGTTTACAATTTATTGGTTCCACAGTAAAAGAGTGTGACCTATTTGCTAATCTTGTTGCTCGAGTAAATTTATATATAAGAGGCACCAGTGAGCCAAGTTCATCGGAGCAGAAGCCGTGAAAGGATTTGTAGAAGAGACACAGGGAAGCCACATTGCGTCGGTGAGAAAGGGACTGTATCCCAGCTGCCAAGACGGGATTGATCACATTACAGATTCTCCCCTGTATCAGGAGCAGCCGACCAGATATGGCAGCAGTATTCGATACATAGACGGATGATTAGTCGGGACCGATCACATTACATATTTTCCGTTGGATTAAATCAAGGACACCCAGGTGAATAGTAGGAGCACCCGACCAGATATGGCAGCAGTATTCAATGCATGGGCGGATGCCAATTCGGGATCTATCACATTACGGATTCTCTGTTGGATCATGTCAAGGTCACCCAGGTGGATAGGAGGAGCACCCGACCAGATATGGCAGCAGTATTCAATGCATAGACGGATGCTATGTCGGGACCGCTCACATTACATATTTTCCGTTGGATTAAGTCAAGGACACCCAGGTGAATAGTAGGAGCACCCGACCATATATGGCAGCAATATTCAATGAATTACTGGAGAAAATTAATCCAAGAATATTATTGTGTATTATTCAAAGGATTCGCTTAGCATCTTGACTTTATACGAACATAACGAGATATAATAAATCGCCAATAGAGAGTTACTAAAAATTAGTTTCAGAATAACGTTACGAAAACCTGACATTATAAAAAATCTATCTTGCACGTTTACAAATCTAGCATTCGTCCGGACATTCAATACTGTTGCCATATCTCGTCTGGTCCTCGTCCTCTCGAGTTTTTCGACAAAATCCAAAGAAGGATCTGCAATTTAATGGATCCTTATTTGACATCTCGGCTTCAGTAACATGACTTCCCTCTGCCTTTTCTACAGTTTCACAGTTTCTGCTCTGACGACCTTCTTTTGTCAGTGCTTCAACCCCATGAATATTTACTCGTGCTCTTAGAATGTCCCAACCTTTTACCGTCAAATTACTCAAATATAACCGTCATTTCTATTCTAGGATTTTCTTCTTACACTTCTCTCTTCCGTGAACTCGCTTTCCTGATAGCTACGATCTACAAAAGTTTAAATGAAAAAGTTTAAATTGGCAACTTCTATCTCTCTAAATAGCATCCACCTCCCTAAATTCCATCCATGTCTTAACCTTTCCTCGGCATTATCTGTAACTTGTTTTTTTTTTCTCTCTTATGAGTGAAATGATTATTAAAAAAAAATTAAAAACTCAGTGAAATATTGAACCTCTTCAGCCCGGTCAAAGAGTCAAGGGAACTGTCAGATCACACTAAGATAAACCACACATACAAGCAGACTGATATCATCAGACCAAAAAAGTTCCAACTAGAAGACACACACACACACACACACACACACACACACCTACATACATACAGCAGCAGCAGACAGCCAGCCAGGAATAGCCATTCTTTGAAAGGCCGTGGAGAGACCCGGACAGACAAAAGCTTCTCTGCCATTCTGAAGATGAGATTTTGATCTCGAAATATTAATGTATAATAAATAGGTAATACCCAAACACTTCTTTACCTTTCTTTATTTTACTCAACGCATTGTGACAGCCTTCAAGACATAACCCATAAAAATATATTTTTATATTTTATTTTGAACAATATGTCTTCTTTAATGTAAAATAGGTGTTATTAAAATTTTCCTTATAAAAGTGTACAAGAATTCATCCTCTCGCCCGCTTTTCATTTAAGAATAACGTTTTTGACAATAACATTTTAACAAACCATGTTATACATTACTTTATGTTATACATGTTATACATATGTTATACATTACTTTATTTGACATGTTTCTCTCTAACATAATCAATTGCAAAACCAAACATGCAGAACAAAAAAAAATAACGTTAGCATTTTCTACAAAAATCAAATGCTAACTATAAACTAGAGGAATCTTCCCTTAGAAATATTATAAAGAGATAAACAACTCCAGTTGACAAAAGAAAAAAATAAAGTTAAATTATCTATTGCAAAATTCTTTAAAGCGTTTACCACATTATCAAAAATAAAAATGTAGCTACAATATCTAAATTACTGAAGACGATTATTATTTACGAATTCATATGCCCTTGAAAGAACTTTGTCATGATCAATGCGAATTGATAGATAATTATATTGGATAGACTATATCATGTTTAGCTTTCATATTACATCTCTCTGACCATAGATCTATTTTTCTAATATGTGCCCTGTCCCTTCAGAACGTAGACGATCATGGCTTTCCGCGTTCCCCTATCCCTGTGTCTGTGAGCACGCCTTCTCCTGTTACACCATGCAATCCTCGTTCCGTCATCCACCTGATTAGGTCCTTCAAATATGTTATCCGTTGCTTTCCCTGTCTCTTTTTTCTTCTGTCTGGCTTGTTAGAATCAGATTCTCCAAGCCTTCCTTCCTCATTGTATGTCCCAGAAACTTCAACTGTCTTTTCCTGGTGCTCAGTATGAATTTCCTTTTCGTTTCCATTCTTTCCAAAACCTCATTATTGCTCACATGCTCGATCCATGAGATTCGCAGCATCCTTCTGTAGAATCACATTTCAGTTGCTTCAAGTATTTCCTTCATCTTTGATGATACTGTCCAGCATTCACTGCTATATTGAAGGACGGACAGCAAGTAACAATCCAGTAATCTCTTCCTTGTTTCTAGCGAAATTGTCCTGTTTCTTAATACCTTACTTAGCTTCTGGAATGCATCCTTCGCCGTGACAATGCGCCTTCAGATCTCTGTGTCGCACTTTCCGTCTTCTGTTATAACGTTTCCCAGTTATTTAAACTTTTGTATCTGCTTGATTCTGGTATCCCCGACCTGTATTTGGTATTTTGGGCTGCCCTTTTTACTAATGATCATGCATTCGGTTTTCTTGCAGTTTATTTCTAGTCCTTTCTTGATACTTTCTTCAGCTACCTTCTGTAGGAGGTCTTGTAGTTTCCTTTCTGTGTCGGTTATCAGTACTGTATCATCTGCGTACCTTAGGTTGTTTAAATTGTTACCTCTGATTACAAATCCAGGCATAACTTCTAGGGTCCTCAAAATATTCTCGCTGTACAAGTTGAACAGATTCGGTGAAAAGACCCATCCTTGTCTTCCGCCCCTTTCTATCTTTGTATATCTACTCAATTCATTACCTGTTCGTATGCAAGCGGTTTGCTGCCAGTAAAGATTCTTGATTACTCTCAAGTCTTTTCCAAATATGTCCATGCTGCCGAGCATCTCCATCAATTCTTTGTGGCGTATTTTGTCAAACGCCTTCGCGTAATCAATAAAGCACAGGTATAAGTCCTTCTTCATTTGTATTGCCCTTTTGGAGAGCATCCTAATCATAAATATGGCATTCCTTGTTCCCGTGTCTTTAACGAGACCGCACTGTTCTTTTGCTATCTCTGGCCTGATTCTGATTCTCGCTCTATTCATGAGATTTGTTAATTAAATACACATGTAGACATACTAAACTCTATTCGTAATATAAAAGCATCCTACACTTAAAATATCTAAAAAATGAAATAAATACAATCTATACATAAATAACTCGGACAAATCTGCCTAATCCTTTTAGCATATATATATATATATATATATATATATATATATATGAATATATGTGTGCGTGTTGTGTGAGTGTGTGTGTCTGTGTGTGCATATGGGTGTGTACAACTTCCCATGTGTGCTTGTTGAAAGGTTCATGCGTTTCTAACTAATTTGTAATGTAAATTATTTCTGTTATAATTGGTTGTTATAATGTCACGAACTTCAGTGATGCCATTAATTCGGTCTGAACAAATTTGTCGGCTTGTCGGTCACAAATACAAGGAAAGAAAATAAAGAAATTTACAAAGCCAGAATCTTAAGTAAAAATGAATGAATTGACATACGAAAAAAAAATGTACATGTGATAAGAAAGAAAGAAAAAAAGAAAGAAACAAAGAAACAAAGAAACAAAGATACAAAGAAAAGAAAGAAACAAAGAAAAAAGACAGAAAGAAAGAAAGTAGAGGAGGAAAATAAGGGAAAGAAAAAATGAGAAAAAGAGCAAGGAAAAAAATTTTTTTTTAATCGTATCACCCCGAACAAGGCGGAAAGCCACTGATGTGCAGGGGGTTACATAAGCGTAAAAAGATTAGGGGCCTACACAAGAGTAAAAATATTAGGGGGTTACATAAGAGTAAAAAAATTAGATTGAAGAGAGTGAAGAGAAAGACGGACCAGTTAGAAAGGAGCAAGAGAAGGATGGGAATACAGGTGTGACGACAGTTTCAAGCGTGGAGAGAAAGGAAAGGATGTACAGGGTGGTTTAAAAAGAATTACAGTCAAGTGATGAAGAGATGAGTATTGACATTGTATTTAAATTCCTGGAGGTTGTAGCCGTCAGGAAAGCAAGACTATGGAAGCGAGTTCCACAGGCGGGAAGTGCGAGAAAATAAGCTACAGGAGTAGAACTGTCGTCTGCATTTGGTTGATCTAACTGTGAATGGGTGAGACCCAGTTGCCAGTCTAGTTGCACGAGTAAACACCTGTTGCAGAGGTTCCAGTGACTTGAGTTGATAACATTTCTAGGATCACTTAGACACAAGGCTATGTCGTTATGGTTCTCTAAACCAGCATATATGTATTTGTGTGGGCACTGATAAATGTTTTTTTCATGTCTGAGATGTTTTCTTCTTTTAAGCATATGGTGTAATAATACAGATAAGTGTAAGGTGACTTATTTCTCATGAGCCAGAAAAATGTCATTTGTGAACTGAATTTGAATTTGTATATACAAAATAAAAAAAGAAAAAATAACTATCGAATGGGACAAAAATCATTCATTTTTTAATTCTTTTCAATTCTTTCCATAGTTTTTATTTATTTCTAGCAGTAGAGTCCATCGTTGCTCGGGTGTAATGAAAGCTTTAAAACTAATCCATGGTCCTGGAGCTCAGATTCTTTGGACGTTGGCACGAAAGACTAAAAAGCAATAGCCGTTCCCAGTTAAAGCGAAACTGAGAGAAAAATGAATGAATGTAAGTCAAATTTTGATTTCCTGGTATCGATATCAAAAAACTTTTTTTCCTCTTAAACTAAATTTTGAAGGCTAAATAAGTCCTCTGAGTAAATGGTATCATAGCTGAGAGTAAGAACTACAATTATACCTACTTAGAGCCAAACCCGAAGCCAAAACTGAAATAAAAGGGCTGAAAAAAATACAGACATACAGGCAGATAAACAGACACACACAAACATGTTGCCTTTTATATACATATATATTATAAATTTTCTGCACTATTGTAAGAACTGCTACATTGAAACTTTTGAATATCGTTTCTTATGTCTTTGTCTATGAGTGTATCAAATTTGATTAAAATCGGACCACTCCTTCTATAACCCGATTTTTTCGATTATCAATTTTCGATATTTATCGGGGGTACCTCGACCCAAAACCTAGCTAAGAACACTGGCAGAAGCTTATAGTACAACTGTGTAAATTTTCAAGAAAATCGATTCAGCCTTTTCGGAGTCTATAGGTAACGGACACACACAGACACACACACATACACAAAGTTCCATTTACAAATAAGTTTAGATTTCTGTTTTGTTTACCATATTTTATTAGATTTTCCTTCGTTCATATTCTGCTTCCTTCCTAACTTCCTTTCTTTTATCATCTATCTAAACTTATTTATAAATGGAATTTTGTCTGTGTGTCTGTGTGTGTGTGTGTGTGTGTCTGTATGTGTGTGTGTGTAACCGTTAACTATAGACTCCGAAACGGCTGAACCGATTTACTTGAAAATTTACACAGTTGTACTATAAGCGTCTGTGAGTGTTCTTAGCTAGGTTTTGTGTCGAGGTACCCCCGATAAATATCGATAATCGATAATCGAAAACATCGGGTTATAGGAGTGTTCCGATTTTAATCAAATTTGCTACACTCATAGACAAAAACATAAGAAACGATATTCAGAAGTCCCAAGGCTGCAGTTCTTACAATAGTACAGAAAATTTGATTTCGATACCAGGAAATCAAAATTTGATTTACATCCATTCATTTTTCTTTCAGTCTACTGTTTCGCTTTAACTGGAAACAACTATTGCTTTTTATTCTTTCGTGCCAACGTCCAAAGAGTCTGAGCTGAAGTATCATGGATTAGTTTTAAAGTTTTCATTACACTCGAGCAACGCCTGGCTATACTGCTACTATATATATATATATATATATATATATATAAGGTGCGATTGATAAATTGTCGCAATTAATTTATTATTTCAAATATTCTTTAGTCTGAGTCTGAACTCCAGGACCACAGATTAGTTTTAAAGCTTTCATTACACCCGAGCAACGCCGGGCTATACTGCTAGTTTATCTATGTTTATTATCTTACTTTTGACAACTTTTTCTCCATATTTTATTACCTTTCTTTCTTTAATATTTTCCTTCCTTCTTTCATTTCTTAATTCCTTCATTTCTTTCAGTCTTTTTCAGTATTTTATCTTTTCTTCATTTTTTCACGACATATATTACTTTTTCTTTTTTCTTTTTTTCTCTTCGTCCATCCTTCTTTCATTCTTCCTTCCTTCATTTCGTTCTTTTCTCTCTTTCTTGCATTTTAATACTCTATTATGTTTTTTCTTTCATAATTTTTCCTTCCTTAATTCATTAATTTTGTTCTTCGCTTTCTTTTTCTTTGATTACTCTATTACCTGTTCCTTATTTCATGTTTTTCTTCCTTCTTTTTTCATTCATTCACTAATTGTTTTCGTTCTTTTGTTTCTTTCTTCCTCTTTTACACTTTACTGTCTTTTCTTTTTTTTATTTCTTGCTTTTTATCTTTATTTATTTATTTATTTATTCACTTATTCATTTCAAATTTTCTTTCTTGCATTCTTTATTTTCCATACTCTATTATCTTTTCCTTCTTTCATACATTTCATTCATTCCTTCTTTCATTTATTCAATCTTTCATTTTTTTTGCCTCTATTTTTCATACTTTATTGCCTTTTCCGTTTTTCATATTTTCCTTCGGTCATTCGCCTTTCCTTCGCCACGTTCACACTCCACCCATGTCTATTGAACAGTTTAAGAGAATCATCCCTTGTTCCCTGTTTAGGATGTGGTTTCCGGCTTTCTCTTTTCCAATCTTTTCACTATTATGTAGCCCCCTGCACATCAGTGGCGTTACCGCCTTGCTCGGGGTGATACGATTAAAAAAAAAAAATTATTAATTTATTAAATTCGTTCTTTTCTTTTTTTCCATTATCTATTATCTTTTATTACTTCATATTTTCTTCCTTCTTTCTTTCATTCCATTCATTCTTTTCTTTCTTTTTTTCTGTACTTTTTTTCTGTTCATATTTTTAATTTTTGGCAACGTTTTCTTTCTTTTTTTCTTTTCATTTTTTCTTTTTTTCTGTGCTCTGTTCCAATTTTTATTCTTTTGCAACGTCTTCTTTCTTTCTTTCTTTCTATCTTTTCCATATTTTCTTAACTTTTCCTTCTTTCTTATTTTCGTTCCTTACTTCACTTACGTTCATTCCATCCTTCATTCATTCTTTTTGTTATTTTCTTTGTTTTTCTTTTCTATATTCCATTACCTTTTCCTTCTTTCATATTTTTCTTCTTTTCATCATTTTAGCTCTCATTCATTACTTTCCTTCTTTTTATTCTTTCTTTTAGATACTCTACTGTCTTTTACTTATTTCTTATTTTCGTTCATTACTTTTTCCTTCATTCATTCATTCTTTCTTTTCGTTCTTTCCAGAGTTTTATCAGTTTTCTTTCTTTTTCATACTCTGTTACCTTTTCCTTCCGTCATATTTTCATTCCTTTTTTGTTCTTGCTTTTCCAATTATTTTTCTTTCATTCTTTCATTCATTCCTTTTTTCTTTTTTTCATACTTTATTACCTTTTACTTCCGTCATATTTTCATTCCTCTTTCATTCCTGCTTTTCTAACCATTTTTCTTTCATTCATTCCTTTTTCTTTTTTTCATACTTTATTACCTTTTACTTCCGTCATATTTTCATTCCTCTTTCATTCCTGCTTTTCTAACCATTTTTCTTTCATTCATTCCTTTTTTCTTTTTTTCATACTTTATTACCTTTTACTTCCGTCATATTTTCATTCCTCTTTCATTCCTGCTTTTCTAACTATTTTTCTTTTATTCTTTCATTCATTCCTTTTTTCTTTCTTTTCCGTACTCTATTACCTTTTCCTTCTGTCATATTTTCATTCCTTTTTTGTTCTTGCTTTTCCAACTATTTTTCGTTCATTCTTTCATTCATTCCTTTTTTTCTTTCTTTTCCATACTTTATTACCTTTTCCTTCCGTCATATGTTCATTCCTTTTTCATTCCTGCTTTTCTAATCATTTTTCTTTCATTCTTTCATTCATTCCTCTTTCCTTTCTTTTCCATACTTTATTACCTTTTCCTTCCGTCATATTTTCATTTTATTTTCATTCCTGCTTTTCTAATCATTTTTCTTTTATTCTTTAATTCATTCCTTTTTTCTTTCTTTTCCGTACTCTATTACCTTTTCCTTCCGTCATATTTTCATTTCCCTTTCATTTCTACTTTTCCAACTATTTTTCTTTCATTTTTCATTCATTCCTTTTTCTTTCTTGCTTTTTTTCTTATATGGCGTATCGAATCATCTATGTTCTTAAGTGACATGGCATATAAAAGAAAAAATTATTTTACAAAATTTATCAAAGATCATCAGCCTCGATTTCGATCATATTCAAGGGCAGAGAAATGAGAAACTGCAAATTTGCAAAATTGAAAAAAAAATACATATTGATAATTGAAATAGAAATCGGAAATGCATTTATTAAAGACTAATTGAAACTTTTGTTTCAGTTCGTGCTTCTAAAGAAATAAATACATAAATAAGTCAAAAATTTAATTCAGTCAGGAAGTAATAAACACGGTGTAAATGATTTTAATGCAAATACTTTATCTTTCCTTTTCATTCTTTTCCTGCTTTTGTTCGGAAACTCCGTATATTTCTTTAACTTTTCCTTCCGTCATATTTTCATTGCTTTTTCATCTCTGCTTTTCCAACCATTTTTCTTTCATTCTATCTTTCATTCATTTTTTCTTTCTTTTCCATTCTCTATTACCTTTTCCTTCCGTCATATTTTCATTCCTTTTTCATTCCCGCCTTTCAAACTATTCTTCTTTCATTCTTTCATTCATTCCTTTTTTTCTTTCTTTTCCATACTCTATTACCTCTTCCTTCCGTCATATTTTCATTCCTTTTTCATTCCTGCTTTTCCAACTATTTTTCTTTCATTCTTTCAGTCATTCACTTTATCTTTCCTTTTAATTCTTTTTTGCTTTTGTTTTGAAATTCCGTGAATTTTCTTTCAGAAAAACGTAAACTCTCAACTGAATACAATTATTTTCTGGAATGAATTTTCAAATATTACATGAAGTGTATGAAACCCGTGCTTTTTAGCAAGGGCCATCCATATTAGAACATTGTTGACTGGGGCTATACAATACCAAAACGCTGTGGAAAATAGCAAAAGCCATATAATTTAAGGACTTTCAACAACGGCAAAAAACGTAAATGCATATCATATAAATCTCTAAGGGAAAATAAGGACTAAAAATATTTATGTTAGGAAGAAATCTACCAACAACAGTGAAATGAGTGTTAGCAGCTATTAGACTTGAGAAACTTATTTTTCATTTACGTGATGTTTAATGAGCCACGTAACAAAACTCATCAACCGGATTCTGATGAAGGGAGCGCGCAGTAGAAACGCCCCAAAGATAGGATAAGAATAGTGTGGCTTCGTTAAAGATATCAGAAGGAGTAATGCGATATTCATGCTCAGAATGCTATCTGAACGAGCAATAGAAATACAGAAAGACCTTTATTTGTGCTTTAATGACTACACAAAGTACGTCACAAGGGCTTGATGGAGATGCACGACAACCTCAACATTTTTGGAAAAGACGTTAGGATACTCAAGAATCTATATTAACAGCAAACAGTGTTCAGATAGGAAGTGAACTTTGCAGATATGCAAAAAATAGAAAGAGGAGCAAGACAAGGATGTGTTTTCTCATTGGATTTTTTCAACCTGTACAGCGAAATAATTATGATATAAAAAAAGGCTTTGCCGGGATTCGTTATTGGTGACAACAATCTCAACAATATCGGATACGTTGATGAAACGCATAAAGGAAAATACCTTGAAGTGTTTTGACAGAGGATGGAAAGTGTTACATGAAGACGGTCTCATCAAACGCATAAAGGAAAATGGAGGAAATTCTACAGAAGGTAACAAAAGAAAGAGAGAATAAAAGAATGAGCATAAACTTTAAGAAAACTGAATGTCGGGTCACTATATATGCCAACTACAAGTCGGAGAAACTAAAATAAAACAAGTAAAAATATTCAAATACCTTGAAGTGTTTTGACAGAGGATGGAAAGTGTTACATGAAGATACAAAGATGTATTGGCATGGGCAAAGATGCATTTCAGAAGCTAACCAAAGTACTGAAAGACAGGAAAATCTCATTAGAAACAAAGAAAAGAGTGCTGGATAGCTATGTGATATTTGTCTTTCTGTATGGAAGTGAATACTAGACGGTCTCATCAAAGACGGAGAAGATACTTGAGGCAGCAGAAATGTGGTTTTACAGAAGGATGCTGAAGATACCATGGACAGAGCACGTGTGCAATAATGAGGTGTTGAAAAGGATGCAAATACGAAGAAAAACTGATAATAAATATCAGAAAAGGCAAATGAGGTTCCTGGGACACGTAATGAGGAAGGAGGATCTGGAGAATTTAATACTCATAGGTCAGATAATAGGAAAGAGAGACAAGGGAATGCATCGCGAGACGTACTTGTTAGGTCTGAGCAAATGGATGGCGGAGCGGGACTGAGAAGAGATACCAAGAGAAAAATTTTGAGAGCGACACGAGACAGAGCCAAAGTGAAAGTCCATGATCGCCTACGTCTTGAAGGGGCACGATACATGAAGAAAAAGAAGGACCCCAAAATGCCAAATAGAGGTGGGAGAAACTAAAATAATACAAGAAATGTAAAAGCTGGGAAGTGTTCTGACAGAAGATGGAATGTGCGACGTTGAGACTGAAAGATGCATTAGCATGGCCAAAGACGCCTTTCAAAAGCTAAGCAAAGTACTGAGAGACAGGAAAATTTCATTAGAAACAAAGAAAAAGATGCTGGGTTGCTATGTGATATATGTCCTTCTGTTAGGAAGTAAATGTTGGACAATCTCATCAAGGTTGAAAGAGAGGCTTGAGGCAGCAGAAACGTGGCTTTACAGAAGGATGCTGAGGATACTATGGACTGAGCATGTTAGCAACGATGAGGTTTTGGAAAAGATGCAAACGAGAAAAAAACTCATATTTAACATCAGGAAGATACAGATGAGATTCCTGGGACACCTAATGAGGAAAGAGGGTTTGGAGAATTTAATGCTCACAGGATGTACAGGAGGAAAAGAGAGAGAAGGGAAATCAGCGCGAGATATACTTGATAGGCCTGAGCAAATGGAGGGTGTAGCGTGGTTTGGGAGAGATACCAAGAAGAAAATATTGAGATCGACGAAAGACAGAGTCAAGTGGAAGTCCAGTATCGCCGACGTTTTGTAGAGACTCGGCACATGAAGAAGAAGTCCCTTCAGGTCGGATGCAATCATGGACCTTTACTTAACTTTATCCCTTTTTGCACTTAACAATTTTTCTCTTGTTATATCTTTCAAATCTTGTTTCGTCATTCTTTTGCTGAAGCCCATCAAGTATGTATTGCATTGCTTTCTCCTGTCTATCTTTCCTTCTATCCCCTTCGTGAGTATTAGATTCTCTAAGCCCTCCTTCCTCATTACGCGTCCAGGAAACATCAGCTGTCTCTTGCTAATGTTAAGTATGTTTTCTTTTAAAACCTTGTAAGTGTTCATGTATCACCACCATCCTTCTGTAGAACCACATTTCTGTTCCTTCGGGTCCCTTTTTGATCCTTGAGGATAATTTCTGGCATTCGCTGTCATATAAGAAAACAAAGGTCCCATTGAGAAACCTATTATACTGAAATGTGCGTTATATTGCAAAGGGTATCGACTCGGAACGACAAAACGGTGAGCCGAGTTCGAATTCCAGTTGAATTCGTTGCATTCACTTACGCGTAAATACCCTTTTAAAAGGTATTGATTCGTCTCTTTCCTCCAGTTATGTGTAAACTAATAGAACAGATTGGGTTCTATAGCCTTGACTGGCAACCAGTCTACCGCAGAAAGCAATGGTAACCTACTGCGGGATAATCTTCTGTCCAGTCAGTGATGTCACTTTCGAAAGCGTGTATCACGTATGGCGTTTAACTGACTGACTGAATATAATAGTTGCAATCATGATAAAGGTTTCTACTGGTCAAAAAGTGGGGGTTCGGTTTTCCATTCTTATGAAGTAATAAACTGATCCCTCACTAATTACTGCGTAATAATATATTACACCTCTTCTCCCTCCAGTTATGGGTTAAATAACAGGACAGATTTGGTTCTATAGCCTTAGCTGGCAACCAGTCTACCGCAGAAAGTTATGGCAAACTACTGCGGGATAATCTTCTGTCCAGTCAGTCATGTCTCTTTCGATACATGATCGTCTAAAGCGTGTATCACGTATGGCATTTAACTGAATGACTGAATATAATACTTGGAATCATGATTAATGCTTTTACTGGTCATAAAGTGGGGGATCGGTTTTCTATAGTTATGAAGCAATAAACTGAACCTTACCTGAACTCAACCTGCTGCGGAATAATCTTCTGCCCAGTCAGTCATGTCTCTTTCGAGACATGATCGTCCAAAGCGTGTATCAAGTATAACACTTAACTGACTGATTGAATATAATAGTTCGAAACATGATTAAGGCATCAGCTGGTTATAAAGTGGGAATCGGTTTTCTATTGTTATGAAGTAATAAACTGATCCCCAACTAATTACTACGTAATAATATAATAAATCTCTTTCCCCTTTAGCTATGAGTCAAATAATAGGACACATTGAGTTCCATAGCCTTGGCTGGCAACCAGTCTACTGCAGAAAGCAATGGCAACCTGCTGCGGGATAATCTTCTGCCCAGTCAGTCATGTCTCTTTTGAGACATGATCGCCCAAAGCGTGTATCACGTATTCCACTTAACTGACTGACTAAGTATAATAGTTGGAGACTTGATTAAGGCTTCTACTGGGCATAGAGTGGGGGATCGATTTTCTATTATTATGAAGTAATAAACTGATCCCCCACTATTTACTACTTAATAATATAATACATATCATTCTCCTCTAGCTATGAGTCAAATAACAAGATTGATTTCTATAGCCTTGGCTGGCCACCAGTCTACCCCAGAGAGTAATGGCAACATACTGTGGGATAATCTTCTGCCCAGTCAGTCATGTCTCTTTCGAGACATGATCGCCCAAAGCGTGTATCAGATATGGCATTTAACTGACATTTAATTGTTCTGAAAAATTGCTTCATGAGAAAAAAATCTTCTAAATTTCCGAGCAAGCCAAAACTGCCCGCTCAATGAATACGGAATGTTTCTTTGTAAAGAATTAGATTCGCCTTCTTTCCTACATTTTTCATATATCAATATCTTTTTAATTTTTTATTTTCATTCTTTTTTAATATCGTTTCTCCTTCCTACATTATTTCTCATTCGTTGTTTCTATATTTTCATCATTTTTTCCGTCTAGTCTTGCCCATTTTTAATTTTCTTCTCTTGAAACCTTCATTTTGTTTCACCGTCAGTTCTCTGCATATTTACCGATGAAAAGAAAACTATTACACATATTAATTCGACGTTTCATCTCCTTCGAGTAATTTTATATATATATATATATATATATATGTGTGTGTGTGTGTGTGTGTGTGTGTGTGTGTGTAAAAATTAAGACGGACACGTTATTCCATGGTTAAGTGGAAGATTTTACACGAAAAATTCTAAAGATTCGTGTAAAATCTTCTGTCCAATAAAGACGGAAGCTGATGATGGTTCGCCTGAAAGAGGCCCATTACTCCACTTAACCATGGAATAACGTGTCTGTTTTAACTTTACATATATTTGTTCTGTATGTATTTATGTACATATATATTTGAGCTCTCCTACCACTTTATATTTAGGATACTCCTTTGGATTCTTCTATATCTACACCGCATATATATATATATATATATATATGTGTGTGTGTGTGTGTGTGTGTGTGTGTGTGTGTGTGTGTGTGTATTATTTGGATGAGAACCAATGAAAGATTTGTTTAAAATTGTTTAATTTAATTTTTCTTATGTTTGATCTATATCCCGGGGACAATTTTAAAATAAATTGATCAATATATTTCAAAGCGTTATCGGCTTTCATAAACTATTATATAAGTTTTTTGTTTATTTTTGTGTCGATAAAATTTTGATCAGGTGCAGGAATTGTTATGTTGTTTTTATTTTCATGGTAGTTTCCGAGTGACATGCCCCCCCCCCCCACTAAAACCAAATTCCTCACTCTCGAAAACTATCAAGGTAAACACAACTTTTTCAGAGAGAAATGTAAAAACTATGACCAAAAAATTCGAAAATCTTTTTGATCAAACGTAAAAGCTTCAAGCGCTTAGAAAAATATACTGAACAATTTTCGTTAAAACCTACATCAGAAACTACAAAAGATGATCTGAAACGTAAAAAAAAGAGCAATAAAAGAATTTTAAATAAAGAAATACCGTGAGTCTTCAACAAAATTTGCAGCACATATTTGTATGTCTCTCCTTGAAATTTAGAATATTAGAAAGAGAGTTCAATCTCGGATGGTTCGGCGCCACATCCTAGAACTGATTGAAAGCCACGAGAACAATCATTCATTAACTAAATAATTCAAAAGTCAAACGTATATTAACTGACGATGACCGGAGCGTACAACTGCCGAAACGTCGTGATTGTGACAATAAAGATAAGGACAACAGTCCGAACAATATAAATAGCGTATTTGTCTACTCAGTTTTAGAATACCATGGGAAGAATATATAATTTATCACAAGCTTTACTGAAAATAGGATCAACAATAGACATATACTTACAATCAGAACGAGCATATCTGGGAAAGATGACATGCTAAGGACAAAATGAATCCGAGAAAACAGGAAGTGTTCTTTGTAAGCAATTGACAAACACCCATAAACACAAATACATAAATATAGATGCGTAAAATATTGCCCCAAAGGAAAATAGGCGCAGAAAGAAAAACGAGTGAACGACGGAAGAGATTCTGGGCATGATGCGAAGGAGGCAGAAAATTATATCAAGACATGGAATGAAGTACAGGGAACTACACAAGGAAATAAGAAGAAAATGCAAACAGGCTAAAGACGAATGGCTTAATGACAAATGTGCAGAAGTAGAGAGATTGAGCAGGAATAATAAAGCAGACATGCATAAGGAAATAAAAGAACTGAGAGGACAAAAAACCTGCTCTTCAACAGGATGTATAAAATCTAAGGATGGAACAATCATTTTTGAGAAAGAGGAAATACTACAATGATGGGTAGAATATATAAAAGGTCTTTTCCACGACAAGAGAGAACAACCAATAATACGCAAAGATGAGGACGGACCGGAAATATTAAAGTCTGAAGTGAAATCTGCAGTAGGCAAAATAAATAGAAACAAAGCAGCGGGACCAGATGGCATAGTCATAGAATGAAATGATGCAAAGGAGGCAGAAAATTATATCAAGACATGGAATGGACTACAGGGAACTACACAATAAAATAAGATGAAAATGTAGAACAATCATTTTGGAGAAAGAGGAAATACTGCAACTATAGAAAGAATATATAAAAGATATTAGCCCAGACAAGAGAGAGCAACAAATAATACGCAAAGATGAGGACGGACCGGAAATATTAATGTGTGAAGTAGAATCTGCAGCAGACAAACTGAATGGAAACAAAGCAGCGGGTCCAGACAACATAGTCATAGAGCTGCTGATAACCCTGGAAGAATTTGGTATAGAGAAAATACCGGAAATTATAAATGAAATTTATAATAGTGGGGTTATACCAGATGATCTCAGCAAGTCTATCTTCATAGCGCTACCATATGAGGTCAGGAGCAAACGAGTGCGAACTCCACAAAACCATCAGTTTAATGAGCCATATAACAAAACCTATCTTCCGAATCCTGATGACTAGAGCAAGAATCAGAATCAGGCCAGAGATAGGTCAAGAACAGTGTGGTTTCGTTAAAGACAGGGGAACAAAGGAATGCCATATTTATGATTAGGATGCTCTCCAAAAGGGCAATACAAATGAAGAAGGACTTATACCTGTGCTTTATTGATTACGCGAAGGCGTTTGACAAAATACGCCACAAAGAATTGATGGAGATGCTCGGCAGCCTGGACAAATTTGGAAAAGACTTGAGAGTAATCAAGAATCTTTACTGGCAGCAAAACGCTTGCATACGTACAAGTAATGAATTGAGTAGATATACAAAGATAGAAAGGGGCGTAAGACAGGAATATGTCTTTTCACCGGATCCGTTCAACTTGTACAGCGAGAATATTTAAAGGACCCGAGAAGTTATGCTTGGATTCGTAATCGGAGGCCACAATTTAAACAACCTAAGGTATGCAGATGATACAGATGATCGCAGACACAGAAAGGAAACTACAAGACCTCCTACAGAAGGTAGCAGAAGAAAGTAACAAGAAAGAACTAGAAATAAACTACACGAAAACCGAATGCATGATCATCAGTAAAAAGGACAACCCAATATGCCAAATACAAGTCGGGGATACCAGAATCAAGCAGAAGTTGTGTAAGGTATTAAGAAATAAGACAATTTCGCTAGAAACTAAGAAGAGAGTAATGGATTGCTACGTGCTGTCCGTCCTTCAATATGGCAGTGAATGCTGGACAATCCCATCAAAGATGAAGGAAAAACTTGAAGTAACTGAAATGTGGTTCTACAGAAGGATTCTGTGAATAACATGGGTCGAGCATGTGAGATATGATGAGGTCTTGGAAATGATGGAAACAAAAAGGAAATTAATACTGAGCATCAGGAAGAGACAGCTGAAGTTCCTGGGACACGCAGTGAGGAAGGAGGGCTTGGAGAATCTGATACTAACAAGCCAGATAGACAGGGGAAAGCAACGGATAACATATTTGAAAGACCTACTCAGATGGATTACGGAACGAGGATTGCATGGTGTAACAGGAGAAGGCGTGTTCAGGCGTGTTCAGAGCCACCAGTGATATGGAAACGTGGAACGCCATGATCGCCTACGTCCTGAAGAGACAAGGCACACAGAAAAAGAAAAAGACGGTGAAACTTTAACCCATGGCCGAGTAAGATTATTCTAGACCAATTTGATTTTCCTCAAACAATATTTGATATTTTCTTCAGTAATGCTTTTTGTTTTGTTTTAACCAAAATTTTACCACTAAAAGCAGACCTGTTGGAAATGACATGTGAATCAACTTGATGATTTTCAAACATTTACTGATAATGCAAGTCGACTCTTGCTAAATATTATAATTGACTTCGCTGCGGTTTGCTTAGTGCTGGCTATGACTGATAAGATCAAAGTCCGATGTCGCAGACCTAAAAAATAAATATTTCTTAATTTCTCAACACTATGCCTTTCCCTTGCAACAGACTTAATATCCGAATAAGAAATCCACCTCGGTTAAAGGTCTTTTACACCCTTGTCAACGCAAGAGGTTGTAGTGTGTCTAGTATAGGTACCTGAACCTATAGGTACCTGAACCTATACCCTACTGGCCATAATTATTATACCACTCCAGTTTTTAAAAACATTATGTATTTCATACTTTTTTTTAGTATTTATTGCCAAGTGGATATTTCTAAATGAAAATAGAATGGTTCTTTTGTTATCATTACTTTGCAAAAATTTACAAGGCAAATAGAGACAATTTACCAATCACATTCTGTAGATTTGCTATATATATATATATGTACACTACGAGCCATAATTATTGTGCCAACCCAATGTTTTAAAAAAATTATGTATTTCATACTATTTTTAGTACTTATTACCAAGTGGATAATTCTAAATGAAAATAGAATGGTTCTTTTGTTATCATTCAGTCAGTTAAAGTGCCATACGTGAAACACATTTGGGCGATCATGTCTCGAAAGAAACATGACTGACTGGGCAGAAGATTATCCCGCAGTAAGATGCCGTTGCTTTCTGAGGTAGACTGGTTGCCGGCCAAGGCAATCTGTCCTGTTATTTAACCCATAACTGGAGGGAAGAGACGGATTAATACCTTTCCCAAGGGTATTTGCGCGTAAGTGAATGCAATGAATTCAACTAGAATTCGAACTAATTTGCAAAAATTTACAAGACAAATAGAGACAATTTACCAATGACACTCTGTAGATTTGCTATATATATATGTACACTACCAGCCATAATTATTAGGCAACCCCAATTTTTAAAAAGAAATTATTTATTTCATACTATATTTAGTATTTATTGCCAAGTGGATAATTCTAAATGCAAATAGAATGGTTCTTTTGTTAATACTGCATAATATGTGCATCAAGTGAACTGTTCTGGTGTCCAGTTTTTGTGATCTTTTCCCCATGCTAATATCTTCTTCTTAATGGCTGGCCAAAGCAACGGCTTCTTGGCTGCCTTGTAAAATTTGGTAAAATAATAATAACAAAAGAACCATTCTAATATCATTTAGAATTATCCACTTGGGACTACATACTAAAAATAGTATGAAATGCATTTTTTTTAAAACTGGGGTGGCCTAATAATGATGGCCGATAGAGTCATTCAGCTATGAATTAAAACACTCTCAGCTATTGGGCGTGTATAATGATAATATACACGCTAAAATGTCGGCCTCCTTCCACCGAGCGCCCATAGCTCAGAGGTAGATCGCCGACTGACGCCAAACGGGATTCAATCCTGGGTAAAAAGCAATCGGCTGTCTTACCGTACTGATGAGCTGTGATACAACGAAACAGATTTGTCTGCGGATGACTATATATATATATATATATATATATATGTATGTATATATATATTCATTGTTTAATTGTTTAAATACCACTCATGGTAGAAACCTAACTCGTTTATAAATGGAATATATATATATATATAAAATTAAGACAGACATGTTATTTCATAGTGAATAGGAAGTATGGGCCTATTTCAGGCGAACTATCGTCAGCTTCCGTCTTTAATTAACAAAGGATAAAAACGGAAGCTGACGATGGTTTGCCTGAAATAGGCCCACACTTCCGATTAACCATGAAATAACGTGTCTGCGTTAATTTTTCTTATTTTTTCTCTGTATGTATTTATATACATATATATTTAGAGCTCTCTTAGAGAGTTATCCTACCACTGTATGTACAGGATACTCCTTTGGATTCTTCTATGCCCACACTGTATGCTAATATATATATATATATACATATATATATATATATATGTGTGTGTGTGTGTGTGTGTGTGTGTGTGTGTGTGTGTGTGTCTGTGTGTGTGTGGGGGGGGGGTGAGTGGGGGTGTGGGGGTGTGTGTGTGGGTGTGGGTGTATAGATAGATAGATAGATAGATAGATGTAAAAGAACAAAGAATAAAATAGCAACACTCAAAGTATTAATTTAAAACAAGACTCAATATAAAAACAGACAAAATATATATTTATATTTAATGTTTACATTTGTATATGTAAATAACTACTGCAAAATTGTACATTTTGTTTCAATATTGAAAACAATGTCTCATCAGGTAGTTAGTAATAATGGTAATAAACGTTTAATTCAAAATTTATTTTATGAAGCATCAATTCCCTTTCCGTTTTTGGAAAATATTCCCTACAAGGTAAAAGGTTTAATAAAGAAAGAAGAAAAAAAAAGAGAAGAAAAGAAAAAATGAAGAAAAAGAAAAGAAAGAGGTAAGAAAAAGTACAAAAAAGAAAGACGAAAGCATAAGAAAAACTACAAAGAAAATAGAGAGAAACAGGCAAAAGGGGAGAAGTATAAAAAAATTTGCAACGAGGCAAAGGAAGTGGAAATTGAAGAAAAAACAAATAAGAAGATTTTAGGAAAGATTTAAGCCAATGAAAAATGACGCTAAAGATTAGAATTGAAATTTGAACGGAACTGAGATGCAACGGTAAGTTTCAATGTTGCAATTCAAATTTTATGCCGTTTTACAATGAAATCATACACTCAAACAAGGAAAAAACAGTTTTTCATAGAATGTAAAATAAAGGATATGTTAAAAAGCAATATAAAGACTTACATTAAACCGACTTAATATTACAAATTAGAATAAAAAATAAATGTTAAGCTATATATATATATATATATACATAGAGAGAGAGAGAGAGAGAGAGAGAGAGAGAGAGAACCTGAAGAAGACTACCATAATCTTTAAATTTGTTGTTTTTCAATTTTGTTTTTGTTTTTGCTTTGTTTCAGAGCAATCTTATTGGTTAAACCCTAAACTTTCCGATTGACAGAAGAAATTTAGAAAAATTTCAATATTTAAACAATTTTAGGTGGGAGGGGGTGGTCATTTTTTCATACAATGTTATAGTAAATCGATCCTCCATTTTAGAACCATCCGCCGGTACATTACCACCACCTATAAATTTGTTGATTATCAAATTTTTTTAGTGTTTTTCATTGCAATCTTATCGATTAAACCCTAAACTTTCAGATTGACAAAAAAGATTTTGAAAAATTTCAACATTTAAACAATTTTAAGGGGGGGGGGGGGCTCAGTTTTTCATACAACCTTATAGTAAATCCATCCTGTGCAATTAACTTTTTGCTTGCGCATATTAAACAACTGAATCCTTTTCGAAATTTTTGAATAAAGCTATTCTCAGAGTTTCCGACGAAGATGCCATCGTAAGAACTGAAGAAAATTTGAAAAACTTGAAATAAAAAAACAACTAGCGACCCTAAACAAAGCGACCCTAAAGCAAGTGGCTCCAAAATGGAGGATCGATTTACTATAATGTTGTATGAGAAAGTGAGTCCCCACTATAATTGTGTAAATATTGAAATTTTTGCAAACCTTTTTTTGGATAATCGGAAACTTAATGTAATAATCGATAAACTGAAAAACAACAAATTTAAAGGTGGTGGTAGTCTCCTTCAAATTCGGCATATATATATATATATATATATATATCCCGTCTGAAACCATCCTGCACATATATAAATCTACCATCCGCCCATTATTTGATACTGCTGCCATATCTGGTCAGATGTTCCTGCTATCCAACTGGGTGTCCTTGACAAAACTCAACAGAGAATCTGCGATCGATCCCGACCTGGCAACTCAGATGCAGTCACTTTCTCACCGGCGCAATGTGGCTTCTCTGTGTCTCTTCTACAAATACTTTCACGGTTTTCTGCTCCGTAAAACGTAGCTCATTGGTGCCCCCTATATATAAAATTACTCGAGCAACAAGATTAGCAACTAGGTCCCACCCTTTTACTGTGAAAGCAACAAAATGTAAACACAAATTCTACTCCATCAGATTCTTTTCTGGCACTTCTCGCTTGTGGAATTCCCTTCCGTTTAAGGGCTTCCCGGACAGCTACAATCTCCAGAAGGTTAAATGTAAAGTCAATGGTCATCTTTTATCGCTCTGACTCGTATCCTCTCTCTCATGCTCCTTTCTCCGTCCACTCTACTCTTTTCAGTATTCTCATCCTTCTTTTACCCTCTTTCTGACATCCCCTTTAACCTGTCCCTATATATATATATATATATATATATATATATATATATATATATATAAACTACTAACAGTACATTAAGAGAAAAAATAATAAATATAAAAAGCTAATAAATGGCTAAATATATTATCAGTAATCATTGATTACAATATAATACCTAAAACTAATAGAGATTATAAAGGGTAATATAATATGAATGAAACGAGAATATAACAGGATAGATATTATAAGTTAAAGGATTTTATTAGAATGTAAAGTTAAAACTTTAATATGTTTACAATTTACTGTACTTTCATATCTTTGATTTGATAATAAGTCACTATTAAAAAAAATAGTTATTTGAATTTTCGCTTGCAGACCAAGAAAACATGGTTCGTTCACCGATCTGGAGATTTTAGCTTCTTTGAGAAATTTCCATTTAAATTTGGATGTTTTATTCTTTTCTTTTAACGCACAAAAATATTTAGAAAGAGAAAACATATTTTGTTTGTCCGTATTAGTGAAGGATGAGAGATGATTATAAAACCGTTTTTTAAAATTGCTTCATTGTACTACCAATATTAATTTTAGTAACCCTTGGATTTTTAACTGATGAAATAGAACACATATACACAAGTGATTTCGTTAAATACTTGTTAGATAAAGCGCATTGGTAGGAATTTCTTTGATTGCTTAGGTTATTTCTGTAAAACAAGTTTAAATCAGTTTTAGAATTAAGGCTTCTATTGTTCGATAAATTCAGTATTTTGTTATGTAATTTAATAATTTTCTCTAAATTCTTAGTGCAACTTTATCTAAGTTTGAGAGTGTTGCAATTGAAAATTTTGCTTAAAGGATTATTTTTTTTTAAATGTTTATCCGTTAAATTTAAAATAAATTATATCCAATTTAGTATGTAACATATGATATTCCTGTTTATGTTTTTTTCTTTAACAATTATAATCTTAATCTAAATTCTTTTAGATATTAGTTTAATCCCATATTATTAGAAATGTAAATAAACTATTTACACTTATCTATATTATATGATAATTTTTCATTATATTCAATGAAAGTGATATTTAACCCAGTGAATTTTTATATTAATGCCATCGTAGGTTTATTTTTAAGAAAATTTCGTAATAATTAATCTACAATTAAAAATGTTTGAAACAGTAGATTTTCTTCGTATTAGCTATATAAATTTAATAAAATTATATAATAACTTCCGTTCTTAAATATTTTTCCTTCGTAAGATGATTTTTAACCTAAGTTATTTAACAAAATTATTTCGATGTTAACATTATTCAAGACTTTTTTAATTGTAGCTTTGTAAACTTTCAATTATGTTCTCCGAAAAATTAGTTCTTATATATCAAGTGATAAGTCACGGTTAGTGTCGAAACGAAATGGTTAATGTTGAAAAATTTCGGTTGTTTTAAAAATTGCAGGCGTGGGTTCGTAAAAAGTCCCTATTCTTACATTTGAAAAACGGAATAATCAGGTTTTATAAATTGCCTAAAATACCGAAAGGTTGAAACCGAGGTTGCGAAAATAACTCATTTTCAAAAAAAATTATTCAGAAGTCCTAGTATATAAATGTATTAAACACTTCTTCTTCTATGTGCCCTGTCCCTTCAAAACGTAGGCGATCATGGCTTTCCACGTTTCCCTATCCCTGGTGGCTCTGAGCACGCCTTCTCCTTTTACACCGTGCAATCCTCGTTCCGTCATTCACCTGATTAGGTCCTTCAAATATGTTATCCGTTGCTTTCCCATGTCTCTTTTTCCCTCTATCTGGCTTGTTAGTATCAGATTCTCCAAGCCCTCCTTCCTCATTGCATGTCCCAGGAACTTCAGCTGTCTCTTCCTGGTGCTCAGTATTAATTTCCTCTTTGTTGCCATCATTTCCAAGACCTGTAGAACCAAATTTCAGTTGCTTCAAGTTTTTCCTTCATCTTTGATGGGATTGTCCAGCATTCACTGCCATACTGAAGGACGGACATCACGTAGCAATCCAGTACCCTCTTCCTTGTTTCTAGCGAAATTATCCTGTATCTTAATACCTTACTCAACTTCTGGAATGCTTTCTTTGCCATGCTAATTCCCCTTCGGATCTCTGTGTCGCACTTTCCGTTATAACGCTTCCCAGATATTTAAATGTTTGTATCTGCCTGATTCTGGTATCCCCGACCTGTACTTGGCATTCTGGGCTGCCCTTTTTACTGATGACCATGCATCCACTTTTCGTGCAGTTTATTTCTAGTCCTTTCTTTTCACTTTCTTCTGCTACATTCTTGAACACTAGGAAAGACAGGAAAATCTCTTTAGAAACAAAGAAAAGTTTGTTGGATTGCTACGTGATATGTCCTTCTCTATGGAGGCGAATTTTAAACAATCTCATCCGAGATTAAGGAGAGGTTTGAGGCAGCAGAAAAGTGGTTTTAAATAAAATTGCTGATGATATCTTGGATGGAGCATGTGTGCAACGATGACATGTTGGAAAGGATGCAAACGAGAAGAAAACTGATAATAAATATCAGGAAGAGACAAATGAGGTTCCTGGGACACGTAATGAGGAAGGAAGGCCTGGAGAACTTGATACTCACAGGTCGGATAAATGGAAGAAGAGACAATGGAAAGCGGCGCAAGAGGTAGTTTTAGGTTTGAGCAAATGGTTGACGAAGCGGGGCTTAGAAGAGATACCAAGAGAAAGATTATTAAGAGCGACAAAAGACAGAGTGGAGGTCCATGAACGCCTACGTCCTGAAATAACACGGCACATGAAGAAGAAGAGTACTGGTCTAATTTAATTATGGCCAAAACTAACTAGATATCGAATTATTACTCATATACATAATATGTGTGTATTAGATAGATAGATAGATAGATAGATAGATAGATAGATAGATAGATAGATAGATATGAACAGACTGAGATAGATAGATAGATAGATAGATAGATAGATAGATAGATAGATAGATAGAACTGATTGAGATAGATAGATAGATAGATAGATAGATAGATAGATAGATATGAACTGATTGAGATAGATAGATAGATATGAACTGATTGAGATAGATAGATAGATAGATAGATAGATATGAACAGACTGAGATAGATAGATAGATAGATAGATAGATAGATAGATAGATAGATAGATAGATAGATATGAACAGACTGAGATAGATAGATAGATAGATAGATAGATAGATAGATAGATATGAACTGATTGAGATAGATAGATAGATAGATAGATAGATAGATAATGACTTGAATAGATAGATGTGTACAGACAGGTAGAATTAGATAAATGTAGACAAAAAGAGATGAATAGATGGATGAAAGGACAGACTTAAATAGATAGATAGATAGATAAATAGATAGATAGATATGAACAGACTGAGATAGATAGATAGATAGATATTGAGATAGATAGATAGATATGAACTGATTGAGATAGATAGATAGATATGAACTGATTGAGATAGATAGATAGATATGAACTGATTGAGATAGATAGATAGATATGAACTGATTGAGATAGATAGATAGATATGAACTGATTGAGATAGATAGATAGATAGATAGATAGATAGATAGATATGAACAGACTGAGATAGATAGATAGATAGATTAGATAGATAGATAGATATGAACTGATTGAGATAGATAGATAGATATGAACTGATTGAGATAGATAGATAGATATGAACTGATTGAGATAGATAGATAGATATGAACTGATTGAGATAGATAGATAGATATGAACTGATTGAGATAGATAGATAGATATGAACTGATTGAGATAGATAGATAGATAGATATGAACTGATTGAGATAGATAGATAGATAGATATGAACTGATTGAGATAGATAGATAGATAGATATGAACTGATTGAGATAGATAGATAGATAGATATGAACTGATTGAGATAGATAGATAGATAGATATGAACTGATTGAGATAGATAGATAGATAGATATGAACTGATTGAGATAGATAGATAGATAGATATGAACTGATTGAGATAGATAGATAGATAGATATGAACTGATTGAGATAGATAGATAGATAGATATGAACTGATTGAGATAGATAGATAGATAGATATGAACTGATTGAGATAGATAGATAGATAGATATGAACTGATTGAGATAGATAGATAGATAGATAGATATGAACTGATTGAGATAGATAGATAGATAGATATGAACTGATTGAGATAGATAGATAGATAGATATGAACTGATTGAGATAGATAGATAGATAGATATGAACTGATTGAGATAGATAGATAGATAGATAGATAGATAGATAATGACTTGAATAGATAGATGTGTACAGACAGGTAGAATTAGATAAATGTAGACAAAAAGAGATGAATAGATGGATGAAAGGACAGACTTAAATAGATAGATAGATAGATAGAATAACTTTTATGTATATAGGTAAATAAAAACAGTCTGAGATATATATATATATATATATATAGTAAATAACTAACCTAGAGAGCTAACAAAACTACCAAGGTTTCACCAAATTGGATCTTCAGAGAAAGTTGGCTCAAGAGATAGTGTTGTAATAAAATACCCCAGACCCACTTTTCCCTATGTAGACTTACTAGAGTGAATTGTATATTGTGAGAACTACATTTAACAGCGTCTTTCTTCAATAGATTAGTAATGTCTTACGAATCACTGTCTATCCGTTTACTGTACTCCTTGTTGCAAGAAACCTTTCTTTTTACCATCTACTATCGTGTTGGTTATTTTTCCCCCTCGAGTAACAACCTTGTATATTGTAATCCTTTCTCAGGGATACTACAGTGGCGAACGAAGATTTGAAGTATACACGTCGAAATACTTGCAACAAGTGATGACAGATTCTGAATAAGAACTTACGCAATGTATTTGACGATACTGTTTAAACCATGACAATAAAAAAGATCTAGGAAAGCAAATGATTTGAATCACTTCAAATTTGTTAGAAAATATGGAACAATTGGCGGAATTGATTAAGGCTACACATCCTAGCATACTCAGTAACTACAACAGCTCGAAAAGTCACAAAAGACTTTTCAGGACAAAATGAAGCAATTACACAATCAACCAAGGAAAGACATGAAATTCTTATGCAAAGCTGTGTTATTTAGAAATAATATTGAGAAACGAGGTTGAAAAGTTTCTTTCAGCCTGATGCATATCTAATTCTTTATTAGAATTTAAATACTACAAATGAAATAGTGTCACATTTCCAGCTTATTTTCGTAGATATGAAACTTTTTTTTTTCGAAAAGATGTGCCTAATGATTTGATGAAATAAAAAAAACTTGGAAAAGAAGATAATAAGAAATATGCCAATTTTATTTATTTATTTATTTTTTTAATCATCTCACCTCAAGCAAGGCATTCCACTGCCACTATTGCGCATGGGGCTACATAGGGGAAGGTAAAGAGAAGGAGTGGTTAGACATAGGGAATGTCAGGAGGAAGGTGACAGATGATTAAGGATAGCGAGGATGAGGGTTAGGCAGATGGGAAGAGTGCTTGATAGAATGGGAGCAGGTTAGTGTGTTAGGAGGTGTCTATTGACCTTACATTTAAACTCCTGGAGATTGTAGCCGTCGGGGAAGCAATCGTTTTATACCGGAAGAATTCTCTTTTGAAGAAACGATAAAGATTTTATCGGGAATCTTTCCGGAACGGGATGGTTTGTTTTATAGAAGATATAAATACTTGAACACCTTGAATGTTATGGTGAAACACACCTATTCCTCAGATAATTGACTCTCCCTCCTATATTAATAAGATTTAACAGGAAGAACTTAAGAGCAGAAGTTCTGCTCTTAAGTTGTTCAAGTTTTAATTTCATAGTTTAATCGGATTATAGACTCCTCCATGTTCATGTAAACTTAGATAAGCCTAAGGTTTTGTTTGTTGGATACTGAAAAATAAACGCATCATTGTTTAGTGAAAGAGAATCCTGTGATAAAGAAAAAGTAGGATTAGCCAACGAAGAGTTAACCATTTTGTTTATTGTTATGGGGAAACACATCTATTCCTCAGATAATGGACTCTCCCTCCTATATTAATAAGTGTTAACAGGAAGTTAACTCGAGAAGTTCCTTGCCCAGTTTTTGACGTTTGTTGTCATTTTCTGACTTCTCCGACCTTGTTTTGACAAGCGTCGAACTTTTTGTTTCAAAAAACTGTGATTCACTTATCTGGACTGTTTATTTAACAAAAAAGACCTTTTTGTTGAGCTAAGTTTATTTTTATTTATTTTCTTTTTCGTTTATTTACTTTGTTCTTTTCTTTTTATTCTTCTAGCTTTTTTGTTTTTATTTTCGTATTTTTGGCGGCCATATTTGTTTTTATTTAGGTCGGCCGTTTTGAGTTTATTTTTATTTTTATTTTTTTTTCAGTATCTGTTTGGCCTTAAGTGCCATATTTATATTTTGTTAACTGTCCCTATTTTGACCAGAAGCTGAAGAATTAGCTGATTTTTATTTTTCTTCCAATTTAACTTTTCTTTTTTTTCAGCCCCTCCCCAGTTTTTCTTTTGCGGAAGTCGCCGTTAGGAGACTTTTCGTTTTCTTTTTGTTTGTTTGTATTTGTTTGTATTTGTTTTCCTTGTACATTTAATTTAATTGTACATTTGTAAAATTTAATCGTTGTTTAAATTTATTTTCGTTAATTCATTTATTTTGTAAAGTTTAGTTAAACCGCTTAAATTTAATTTTAGCCCCTCCCCCTATTTTCTTTGTCGGGAGTAGCCGTTTAGGCAACTCTCCGTTTTTCTGTTTGTTTTATTTTCTTTAAATTTCTTTGTGTATTTAGTTTATCGTATTTTGTAAAGTTTATTTTTGTTTTTTATTTTTTTTAACCTCTCAAGAGGCGGATTTTTTGCCTATTTTCTGCTCTTATATTTTTAAGAGTTGAATTTCACTGTTAAAAGCAAGTTGTTCTAAGCCGTTTTGTTATTTCTAATTTTTGCCGATATAGGCTAATTTTATTTATTGTTGTTCGTGCAATTTTCTTGTGAGGTGGTTAATTTGTGTAACATATTTATTTCCCCCCCCCCACATTTTTCCCGTTTTTTCCCTACCCCTCTCCATTCCCCTATCATTTACGGAGGAAAAAATAATAATTATATCGATCACGGCCAGTAAAAATAAAAATGGCCGACTCAAGTCGGTCAGCTAGAAAAAAACTGATTTTCGACCCGCCCGGGAAGGGCCCGCCTGACAAAAATGAAGAGTCCTATCCCCCTCTAAAGGATTCAAAAAAGCAAAATTATGAGACCAAGAATAAGGTGGCCGAGAATGGCCAAAAGTCTACGGCAAATGACAAGGCGAAAAGTACCAGAGACAAAAACAAAGATGCTGAGGCCGGGGTGTCGCCCGATTGCTGGAAGTCCCCACCTAGTTGCATTATAAACATAGCGGAGTTTCTGGAGAGATCTAAAGGTTTCGACCATCTTTTGAAAGATGACGGACTTTTGGAAAACCCCCAGGAATTACAAAAGTTTGAAAAGAGAATGGTGTCGGTCTTCGTGGTGGACAAGCGTTCGCGCAAAATTTGTCGCTCCACGAAAGACACAGTGATCCGATCACTGGTGTCCCTAGGGGTTAGGCCCCAAAGAATAATAAAAGGACCAGCCTTTTTCAATTGGGACGTACTGCTGCCCACACCGGAAGATTGCATGGATGCAGTAAGTAGAGAATTGATAACTGATGACCTAATCCTGAGAACAGAATATGAAGGCCGTAGGAGGACCAACGTAGCAGTATATGAGGTGCCTCCTCAGGTTGTCGGCGAACACCTGGCCTCTTATTTTAAAAAATATGGTCAGATACTCGCAGCCTCTTCTGACAACCTGAACGGGGGATGGACATTCGACATACTGAGCGATAAAGAAGCCTTCGACTCCATCCCCAACTGCTTGGATTATTGCGGCCGGAAAATGCCGGTCATAGTGACCGGCCGAAAACCAACTTGCTGGAAGTGCGGGCAGACTGGTCACCTGTCCTCTTCCTGCCCAGAGAAGAAGGCCTCTGGTGATCCGGCCGCCGTCGACCAAAATACCCCTAAGCCTGACAACCGTAGTTCCGCAACGCCTGTAATGGGCCTAGCAGTGGCACGGCCCGGTGTCTCACAAACACCGGGTGGGTCTCGGCCCCCATCCTCCCAAATTCCGAAGCCTGCCGCAAGTGTGGTCAAGGACAAGGATGAGGGAGTATGGCATGTCGTTGCTAGAGGCAAAGGGAAGATCCGAGCAGCGGTGCCTCAGTCCCCTGAAACTCCTAGGGATGACACCGACAGTCCCACTCCCTCTGGCAGCTCTAAAGGCGACGTCCCGGCGGTGCATTTAGACAGGCCTTTGAGTGAGATTCAAAAAAAAGCGGAACCGAATTGGGAAAAAATCGTCCAGCTGCGAAAATTAAAGAAAGACCTAGAGAAGAAGAAATCAACAAATTTAGCAGCTCCCCACTCTTCCGTCTCCGCCCCGTCTTCTCCCTCCCGGAAAAAAACCATGCCCCCCCCTCCCATGACAAAGTCTCTGACCACTTCCCCGTCGAAAATGACCACCTTCAAAAAGCATTCCCCAGTCTCTTCTCGTATCCCTTCCACTCCTGCTTCTCCCGATGTCTCACCCACTCCCACCCCAACACCTAATCCTTCTCTCTCTCCTCACAAGTCTAAAAGACAAAGAAGCCCTGAAGTAGCGTCTGGTGAGGAAAAAAGAAAGAAAATGAAACCTCCTTTCAATCTCGGTGAAGAAGTTTGCCGAGTTTCTGCAGAAACAGCTCAAAAGGCGCTGAGCCATTCAAAGCGCTTAAAAACTTTAATTTCATTTAAAAAAGTACACGACAAAGATGTCGAAGATCCGCGCAATTTCCCAAACGCCAAGAGGATCTTGACGGTCGTGCGGTCTGGCGCTGGTACTAGACAAATATGGACTATGTTAGGGGAGGCGAATGATTCGTTTGCTACGAACCCTCCCCTTTCTTATTTCCATGATGAGGACAATGCAAATTTGCAGCAGTTTTGTTCTGGGAGGACCCCGGTTTATGTTCACCCCTCCCTTTACAGAGCGTTGAAACTAACGTTTCCCCTGGACATTGGCGGCCTGTCCTATGATGGCACTATCAAAAGTGAAATGGGTCTCGGCTCAATGGGACGGGCTGTCGGTGTCCTGTCACCGGACATGTTCGGAACAGTTCCTCAACCCTAATCGGACTGATAATGGCTCTCTGGTTAGCAAGTATGAATGCCCGGGGGCTGAGGTCTGAGTCTCGGAGGGTGAGACTCCTTCATGATCTCCAGCGCCTCGGGGTGGATGTTTGTTGTTTGCAGGAGACCCGGTTTTTTGCTGGCGACTATGAGGGCATACTGTCTAGGGATTACGATCTCTATTCAGCATGTTTTGATGGTCGGTCTAGAGGTGTTTCCTGGCTAGTGAGCAAGTCTTTGGGTGCGGCGTGTACGCTTGTCTTCGCGGATCCAGCGGGCAGGATTTGTGTGCTGGATATTACCATAAAGGAGAAGTCTTTTCGCCTCATTGGGGTTTATGCGCCCAATGTCCATGCGGAGCGTCCTGCTTTGTTTCGGCAGCTCGAGTCGTTCTTTGGAACATCGAGGCGGGTAATTTTAGCGGGGGATTGGAATGCCGTCCTTGACCCTGAGAAGGATCGTATAGGAGAAAGATCGGGTACTAACAACCCGGATGTGAAACCATTTCGGGAATTTATCGACAGGAATGATCTTGTCGATAAATACCGAAATGAACACCCCCGGGAGGTAGTGTGGACTTGGACTAATAGGGGCAGCTCGGATTCGAAGGTACGCGCAAGCTACCTCGACCGAGTCCTAGTTAGGAGAGTCGACGTAGGGCTCTTAGGTTGTCCAAGTTTCCATTCCATAGTTTACACGGATCATAGGCTCGTCCGGGTTCGTGTAAACTTAGATAAGCCTAAGGTTAAGTTGGCTGGCTACTGGAAATTGAACGCGTCATTATTTGATAGCCAAGATTTCCAGCACCAGCTTTTACTAACACTAAAGCGGGAACTGACGGGGGCTGTGGTTGGGAATAAGTGGTGGGATACACTTAAATCCAAAATTAGGTCGTTTGCTGCCGACTATAGCCGTCGGCTCAACTTAGCTAATTTAGCGGCGCAATCGACGTTAGAGAAAAAAGTTGATCGGGCAGTTAAATCCCGTAATAGTGGGGACGTAGCCTTAGCTAGGGCCGAGCTGGCCTCCTTGGCTATCAAGAAGGATCAAGCTCTGGTAGTTAGGGCTAGGTTAAAAAGAATGTCTTCTGAGGCAACGAATATGGCCGCAGAATTGCGTGCAGAGGAAGCTAGGCAAGCAGCCAATCGGCATATCAAGGACATCACATTGCCGGATGGTCGTACCGTGACTACAGACGTGGGTATATGTGGAGCTTTTCGGGATTACTTCCAGGATCTTTTCACCAGGGAGCCCGGTCTGAGCTCTGCTCAGTTCGACACCTATTTGGCTGACTTTCCCCGCCTCGAGGCGGCTGAAGCGGCTAGGTGCGAGGGGCCCATAACAGAGTCGGAAATCTGGGATGCGCTGAAATTGGTTGGCCGGGACAAAACTCCAGGTTTGGATGGTCTTCCCTACGAACTGTACTTGAGGCAGTCGTCCGTTCTTGTTCCTCTGCTGGCTCTTGTTTATAACAACTGGATGAAGCAGGGGTCTGTACCTCGTCGCTTCACCAGGGGTGTAATCAAGTTGCTTCGCAAGAGCAAGAGCGGTGGGGGTGGCATAGATAATTATCGGCCTTTAACGATGTTAAATACTGACTTAAAGATTTTTGCCAAGATCTTGGCCGGCCGTTTGCAGGCTGTCCTCTCTAGTCTGATTGGCCCCGAGCAGACTTGTGCTGTGAAGGGCAGGACTATTCAGGACAACCTTCATTTGGTACGCCTGATCATCGAGAAAACCGACACCGAAGCCGCGCTGATCAATTTGGATCAGTCCAAGGCATTCGATAGGGTTGACCATCGTTTCTTGGAGTCTGTCCTTTCCGCCGCCGGTTTCGGGCCGTACTTTCGCTCCTGGATCCGACTGCTGTATGAGTCCCCCGGTGCGCTGGTGGAAGTGAATGGGGTAAGATCGAAGCCCTTCACTTTATCTCGCTCCATTCGTCAAGGTTGTCCACTTTCGCCTTTGCTGTACGTTCTTGCGTTGGAGCCATTCCTTCGCAAGTTAAAGGCGAATCCGGTCCTTCGCGGAATTTCCGTACCTGGTGCTACCACCTCGGCCAGGTACTCCGCCTATGCTGACGACGTTTCGGTTTTTGTGTCGAGCAAAGCCGAGATTGACGAAGTCAGCAAAGAAATCAGATGTTATGAGACGGTGACAGGGGCCAAGATCAATCGCGATAAGTCTGTTGGCTTGCGATTGGGTGCGTGGAAGGGAGTTTCTCTTCCCGGACCTTTCCTCTGGACGGACGGGCCGATCAAGATTCTCGGCGTCTTTTTCGGTCCTGATCTCCAGTTGGAAATGAATTGGGTCGGAGGTTCGAGAGAAGGCCGAGGGCGCAGTTCGTCTGTGGACTCGGAGGAGGCTCTCCTTAAAGGGGAGGGCGGAAGTATGTGCTTCGCACATCTACCCGATTCTCCTTTACCGACTCTCGGTACTTCCTGTCCCGTGTGCCATTCGTTTGGGTTTAATTCAGCTCTTGTTCTCCTTCCTTTGGGGAGAAGGCAAGTCTCCCAAGGTACGTCGCGAGATCTGTTGCCTGCATCCATCTGAGGGCGGTCTGGGCATGCCTAGCGTTGAGATTCGTCAACACACGCTTCGCATTAGATTCCTGGATCGAATGTGTATGCTGGAGGATGAGAACGGCGCCCTCGTTCAAGAGGACGTCCATAAAAACTTTCCATCCCTGAGAAGTGTGCATTTGTCGGAGGAGGAGGCCGGCCGTACTCCTCGTGGCGAGTGCTCCTTCTATAAAGAATGTCGTTTGGCTCTCCAGTTTCTCTTGCGGGCTACGGATGGCCTCTCCAACGCCCAATCGTTGTCTCTTAGGGCATTATATCGGGTTTTAGTTAGGGGGGCCGTTCAAGATGAACTGATTGGCGAGCTCGGGCTTACGAAGCAGGAGGCTCGCTCCATATGGCCTTGGGCGCCTGGGTTGAAATGTCTCACTAACGATGAGGCATCACTCACCTGGCTGATGATTCGAAAGGCTCTCTGGGTAGGCAAGAGGCTTCATGCAGCGGGCCTAACACCAAAATCAACCTGCGTGCGTTGTGGGCTGACGACGGAAACCGTCGATCATGCCTTCTTCCACTGCAGTGTTGTTGCTCCGTTGTGTAAGTTTCTTGAAGACCTCATGGTTCGTATGCTGCGTGGAAAGTTCTTTGTCCTTGAGGCTAGTTCTGTTTGTAGCAATGTCGTACCTCCGTTATCTAGGGCTGAGCACTATGTGCTCTTTTGCTTACTAGGTGTTATGCGAATCGTGATTTGGACGACGCGACAGAAGGAATTCTATGGTGATGAGAAGTTTACCTCTTCCCAACTGATCTTGTTCTTTAAGCATCAGCTTAAAGTCAAGATCAGGACGGAAAGGAAACGACTCACTCCATCTGAATTTGGCAAAAGGTGGGTGAGTCTTGCGCGATTCTGTCGAGTGAAAGGTGCTGACCTGGAGTGGTTGTTTGATGCTGGTTAGGCATCAGGATATTGGGTGTGCTGGGCTGAACATGTGCACCCCGTCCCTGTTAGGTTAGTGTAGGGAAACTTTGATTTTTTCTGTTTTTTGGCTTCAATGTTAACTTAGCTAGGTTATGATTGCTCATTGGCCCCCTTTTCTTTTTGTCCCCTATTTTTCTTTAGTTTAACCCCCCTTCCCTTCCCACCTTAGGTGTTCAACAATGTTAGTTCCCCGGTGGATGCGTGGCGACTTTCGTTATTTTTCAAGTGTGTTTTTCGTTTTTTGTTATGATGTTTAAATCCGTGAGTGATTGTGTGAGTGACTGCTGATCGGACATATGGTATTATATTTATAAAGCTACGCATTATGTTTCGTCCGGGGAAGTGATTTTGCTGTCACAATATTAGAGTAGTGGGGGGCTTTTATTACTAATACGATTTTGTTTAGTTTCTTGTACATATATTACTTTCATTGTATAAAATCATTGGGGAATTTTAAATGTTGTTATTTTCTGCCCATGCCCTCCACTGAAAATTGTACATATGGGAGTTAAGTAGGACTACATAGAGAACCTGAGGTATTATGGTGGACGTGGTAAGAATGGTAAGTAAAAATGTGGTTTTATGGTGAAAGGTTATTGTAAGCGTGTCAGGGTCAACGAAAGTGAATAGCTAAGTTAAATTAGGACAGTTGATGACCAGCCTTTCCCCATCCCCGTATTAGGCCTTGTGCCACATTTGTACTTCAGTACAATAAATAATGAAGTTCTTGCCCAGTTTTTGACGTTTGTTGTCATTTTCTGACTTCTCGGACCTTGTTTTGGCGAGCGTCGAACTTTTTGTGTAAAAAAATACTGTGATTCACTTATTTGGACTTTTTATTTGACAAAAAAGACCTTTTTGTTGAGCTAAGTTTATTTTTATTTATTTTCTTTTTCGTTTATTTACTTTGTTCTTTTCTTTTTATTCTTCTAGCTTTTTTGTTTTTATTTTCGTATTTTTGGCGGCCATATTTGTTTTTATTTAGGTCGGCCGTTTTGAGTTTATTTTGATTTTTATTTTTTTTCAGTATCTGTTTGGCCTTAAGTGCCATATTTATATTTTTTTTAACTGTCCCTATTTTGACCAGAAGCTGAAGAATTAGCTGATTTTTATTTTTCTTCCAATTTAACTTTTCTTTTTTTTCAGCCCCTCCCCAGTTTTTCTTTTGCGGAAGTCGCCGTTAGGAGACTTTTCGTTTTCTTTTTGTTTGTTTGTATTTGTTTGTATTTGTTTTCCTTGTACATTTAATTTGATTGTACATTTGTAAAATTTAATCGTTGTTTAAATTTATTTTCGTTAATTCATTTATTTTGTAAAGTTTAGTTAAACCGCTTAAATTTAATTTTAGCCCCTCCCCCTATTTTCTTTGTCGGGAGTAGCCGTTTAGGCAACTCTCCGTTTTTCTGTTTGTTTTATTTTCTTTAAATTTCTTTGTGTATTTAGTTTATCGTATTTTGTAAAGTTTATTTTTGTTTTTATTTTTTTTAACCTCTCAAGAGGCGGATTTTTTGCCTATTTTCTGCTCTTATATTTTTAAGAGTTGAATTTCACTGTTAAAAGCAAGTTGTTCTAAGCCGTTTTGTTATTTCTAATTTTTGCCGATATAGGCTAATTTTATTTATTGTTGTTCGTGCAATTTTCTTGTGAGGTGGTTAATTTGTGTAACATATTTATTTCCCCCCCCCCACTTTTTCCCGTTTTTTCCCTACCCCTCTCCATTCCCCTATCATTTACGGAGGAAAAAATAATAATTATATCGATCACGGCCAGTAAAAATAAAAATGGCCGACTCAAGTCGGTCAGCTAGAAAAAAACTGATTTTCGACCCGCCCGGGAAGGGCCCGCCTGACAAAAATGAAGAGTCCTATCCCCCTCTAAAGGATTCAAAAAAGCAAAATTATGAGACCAAGAATAAGGTGGCCGAGAATGGCCAAAAGTCTACGGCAAATGACAAGGCGAAAAGTACCAGAGACAAAAACAAAGATGCTGAGGCCGGGGTGTCGCCCGATTGCTGGAAGTCCCCACCTAGTTGCATTATAAACATAGCGGAGTTTCTGGAGAGATCTAAAGGTTTCGACCATCTTTTGAAAGATGACGGACTTTTGGAAAACCCCCAGGAATTACAAAAGTTTGAAAAGAGAATGGTGTCGGTCTTCGTGGTGGACAAGCGTTCGCGCAAAATTTGTCGCTCCACGAAAGACACAGTGATCCGATCACTGGTGTCCCTAGGGGTTAGGCCCCAAAGAATAATAAAAGGACCAGCCTTTTTCAATTGGGACGTACTGCTGCCCACACCGGAAGATTGCATGGATGCAGTAAGTAGAGAATTGATAACTGATGACCTAATCCTGAGAACAGAATATGAAGGCCGTAGGAGGACCAACGTAGCAGTATATGAGGTGCCTCCTCAGGTTGTCGGCGAACACCTGGCCTCTTATTTTAAAAAATATGGCCAGATACTCGCAGCCTCTTCTGACAACCTGAACGGGGGATGGACATTCGACATACTGAGCGATAAAGAAGCCTTCGACTCCATCCCCAACTGCTTGGATTATTGCGGCCGGAAAATGCCGGTCATAGTGACCGGCCGAAAACCAACTTGCTGGAAGTGCGGGCAGACTGGTCACCTGTCCTCTTCCTGCCCAGAGAAGAAGGCCTCTGGTGATCCGGCCGCCGTCGACCAAAATACCCCTAAGCCTGACAACCGTAGTTCCGCAACGCCTGTAATGGGCCTAGCAGTGGCACGGCCCGGTGTCTCACAAACACCGGGTGGGTCTCGGCCCCCATCCTCCCAAATTCCGAAGCCTGCCGCAAGTGTGGTCAAGGACAAGGATGAGGGAGTATGGCATGTCGTTGCTAGAGGCAAAGGGAAGATCCGAGCAGCGGTGCCTCAGTCCCCTGAAACTCCTAGGGATGACACCGACAGTCCCACTCCCTCTGGCAGCTCTAAAGGCGACGTCCCGGCGGTGCATTTAGACAGGCCTTTGAGTGAGATTCAAAAAAAAGCGGAACCGAATTGGGAAAAAATCGTCCAGCTGCGAAAATTAAAGAAAGACCTAGAGAAGAAGAAATCAACAAATTTAGCAGCTCCCCACTCTTCCGTCTCCGCCCCGTCTTCTCCCTCCCGGAAAAAAACCATGCCCCCCCCTCCCATGACAAAGTCTCTGACCACTTCCCCGTCGAAAATGACCACCTTCAAAAAGCATTCCCCAGTCTCTTCTCGTATCCCTTCCACTCCTGCTTCTCCCGATGTCTCACCCACTCCCACCCCAACACCTAATCCTTCTCTCTCTCCTCACAAGTCTAAAAGACAAAGAAGCCCTGAAGTAGCGTCTGGTGAGGAAAAAAGAAAGAAAATGAAACCTCCTTTCAATCTCGGTGAAGAAGTTTGCCGAGTTTCTGCAGAAACAGCTCAAAAGGCGCTGAGCCATTCAAAGCGCTTAAAAACTTTAATTTCATTTAAAAAAGTACACGACAAAGATGTCGAAGATCCGCGCAATTTCCCAAACGCCAAGAGGATCTTGACGGTCGTGCGGTCTGGCGCTGGTACTAGACAAATATGGACTATGTTAGGGGAGGCGAATGATTCGTTTGCTACGAACCCTCCCCTTTCTTATTTCCATGATGAGGACAATGCAAATTTGCAGCAGTTTTGTTCTGGGAGGACCCCGGTTTATGTTCACCCCTCCCTTTACAGAGCGTTGAAACTAACGTTTCCCCTGGACATTGGCGGCCTGTCCTATGATGGCACTATCAAAAGTGAAATGGGTCTCGGCTCAATGGGACGGGCTGTCGGTGTCCTGTCACCGGACATGTTCGGAACAGTTCCTCAACCCTAATCGGACTGATAATGGCTCTCTGGTTAGCAAGTATGAATGCCCGGGGGCTGAGGTCTGAGTCTCGGAGGGTGAGACTCCTTCATGATCTCCAGCGCCTCGGGGTGGATGTTTGTTGTTTGCAGGAGACCCGGTTTTTTGCTGGCGACTATGAGGGCATACTGTCTAGGGATTACGATCTCTATTCAGCATGTTTTGATGGTCGGTTCTAGAGGTGTTTCCTGGCTAGTGAGCAAGTCTTTGGGTGCGGCGTGTACGCTTGTCTTCGCGGATCCAGCGGGCAGGATTTGTGTGCTGGATATTACCATAAAGGAGAAGTCTTTTCGCCTCATTGGGGTTTATGCGCCCAATGTCCATGCGGAGCGTCCTGCTTTGTTTCGGCAGCTCGAGTCGTTCTTTGGAACATCGAGGCGGGTAATTTTAGCGGGGGATTGGAATGCCGTCCTTGACCCTGAGAAGGATCGTATAGGAGAAAGATCGGGTACTAACAACCCGGATGTGAAACCATTTCGGGAATTTATCGACAGGAATGATCTTGTCGATAAGTACCGAAATGAACACCCCCGGGAGGTAGTGTGGACTTGGACTAATAGGGGCAGCTCGGATTCGAAGGTACGCGCAAGCTACCTCGACCGAGTCCTAGTTAGGAGAGTCGACGTAGGGCTCTTAGGTTGTCCAAGTTTCCATTCCATAGTTTACACGGATCATAGGCTCGTCCGGGTTCGTGTAAACTTAGATAAGCCTAAGGTTAAGTTGGCTGGCTACTGGAAATTGAACGCGTCATTATTTGATAGCCAAGATTTCCAGCACCAGCTTTTACTAACACTAAAGCGGGAACTGACGGGGGCTGTGGTTGGGAATAAGTGGTGGGATACACTTAAATCCAAAATTAGGTCGTTTGCTGCCGACTATAGCCGTCGGCTCAACTTAGCTAATTTAGCGGCGCAATCGACGTTAGAGAAAAAAGTTGATCGGGCAGTTAAATCCCGTAATAGTGGGGACGTAGCCTTAGCTAGGGCCGAGCTGGCCTCCTTGGCTATCAAGAAGGATCAAGCTCTGGTAGTTAGGGCTAGGTTAAAAAGAATGTCTTCTGAGGCAACGAATATGGCCGCAGAATTGCGTGCAGAGGAAGCTAGGCAAGCAGCCAATCGGCATATCAAGGACATCACATTGCCGGATGGTCGTACCGTGACTACAGACGTGGGTATATGTGGAGCTTTTCGGGATTACTTCCAGGATCTTTTCACCAGGGAGCCCGGTCTGAGCTCTGCTCAGTTCGACACCTATTTGGCTGACTTTCCCCGCCTCTCGGCGGCTGAAGCGGCTAGGTGCGAGGGGCCCATAACAGAGTCGGAAATCTGGGATGCGCTGAAATTGGTTGGCCGGGACAAAACTCCAGGTTTGGATGGTCTTCCCTACGAACTGTACTTGAGGCAGTCGTCCGTTCTTGTTCCTCTGCTGGCTCTTGTTTATAACAACTGGATGAAGCAGGGGTCTGTACCTCGTCGCTTCACCAGGGGTGTAATCAAGTTGCTTCGCAAGAGCAAGAGCGGTGGGGGTGGCATAGATAATTATCGGCCTTTAACGATGTTAAATACTGACTTAAAGATTTTTGCCAAGATCTTGGCCGGCCGTTTGCAGGCTGTCCTCTCTAGTCTGATTGGCCCCGAGCAGACTTGTGCTGTGAAGGGCAGGACTATTCAGGACAACCTTCATTTGGTACGCCTGATCATCGAGAAAACCGACACCGAAGCCGCGCTGATCAATTTGGATCAGTCCAAGGCTTTCGATAGGGTTGACCATCGTTTCTTGGAGTCTGTCCTTTCCGCCGCCGGTTTCGGGCCGTACTTTCGCTCCTGGATCCGACTGCTGTATGAGTCCCCCGGTGCGCTGGTGGAAGTGAATGGGGTAAGATCGAAGCCCTTCACTTTATCTCGCTCCATTCGTCAAGGTTGTCCACTTTCGCCTTTGCTGTACGTTCTTGCGTTGGAGCCATTCCTTCGCAAGTTAAAGGCGAATCCGGTCCTTCGCGGAATTTCCGTACCTGGTGCTACCACCTCGGCCAGGTACTCCGCCTATGCTGACGACGTTTCGGTTTTTGTGTCGAGCAAAGCCGAGATTGACGAAGTCAGCAAAGAAATCAGATGTTATGAGACGGTGACAGGGGCCAAGATCAATCGCGATAAGTCTGTTGGCTTGCGATTGGGTGCGTGGAAGGGAGTTTCTCTTCCCGGACCTTTCCTCTGGACGGACGGGCCGATCAAGATTCTCGGCGTCTTTTTCGGTCCTGATCTCCAGTTGGAAATGAATTGGTCGGAGGTTCGAGAGAAGGCCGAGGGCGCAGTTCGTCTGTGGACTCGGAGGAGGCTCTCCTTAAAGGGGAGGGCGGAAGTATGTGCTTCGCACATCTACCCGATTCTCCTTTACCGACTCTCTGGTACTTCCTGTCCCGTGTGCCATTCGTTTGGGTTTAATTCAGCTCTTGTTCTCCTTCCTTTGGGGAGAAGGCAAGTCTCCCAAGGTACGTCGCGAGATCTGTTGCCTGCATCCATCTGAGGGCGGTCTGGGCATGCCTAGCGTTGAGATTCGTCAACACACGCTTCGCATTAGATTCCTGGATCGAATGTGTATGCTGGAGGATGAGAACGGCGCCCTCGTTCAAGAGGACGTCCATAAAAACTTTCCATCCCTGAGAAGTGTGCATTTGTCGGAGGAGGAGGCCGGCCGTACTCCTCGTGGCGAGTGCTCCTTCTATAAAGAATGTCGTTTGGCTCTCCAGTTTCTCTTGCGGGCTACGGATGGCCTCTCCAACGCCCAATCGTTGTCTCTTAGGGCATTATATCGGGTTTTAGTTAGGGGGGCCGTTCAAGATGAACTGATTGGCGAGCTCGGGCTTACGAAGCAGGAGGCTCGCTCCATATGGCCTTGGGCGCCTGGGTTGAAATGTCTCACTAACGATGAGGCATCACTCACCTGGCTGATGATTCGAAAGGCTCTCTGGGTAGGCAAGAGGCTTCATGCAGCGGGCCTAACACCAAAATCAACCTGCGTGCGTTGTGGGCTGACGACGGAAACCGTCGATCATGCTTCTTCCACTGCAGTGTTGTTGCTCCGTTGTGTAAGTTTCTTGAAGACCTCATGGTTCGTATGCTGCGTGGAAAGTTCTTTGTCCTTGAGGCTAGTTCTGTTTGTAGCAATGTCGTACCTCCGTTATCTAGGGCTGAGCACTATGTGCTCTTTTGCTTACTAGGTGTTATGCGAATCGTGATTTGGACGACGCGACAGAAGGAATTCTATGGTGATGAGAAGTTTACCTCTTCCCAACTGATCTTGTTCTTTAAGCATCAGCTTAAAGTCAAGATCAGGACGGAAAGGAAACGACTCACTCCATCTGAATTTGGCAAAAGGTGGGTGAGTCTTGCGCGATTCTGTCGAGTGAAAGGTGCTGACCTGGAGTGGTTGTTTGATGCTGGTTAGGCATCAGGATATTGGGTGTGCTGGGCTGAACATGTGCACCCCGTCCCTGTTAGGTTAGTGTAGGGAAACTTTGATTTTTTCTGTTTTTTGGCTTCATTGTTAACTTAGCTAGGTTATGATTGCTCATTGGCCCCCTTTTCTTTTTGTCCCCTATTTTTCTTTAGTTTAACATCCCCTTCCCTTCCCACTTTAGGTGTTCAACAATGTTAGTTCCCCGGTGGATGCGTGGCGACTTTCGTTATTTTTCAAGTGTGTTTTTCGTTTTTTGTTATGATGTTTAAATCCGTGAGTGATTGTGTGAGTGACTGCTGATCGGACATATGGTATTATATTTATAAAGCCACGCATTATGTTTCGTCCGGGGAAGTGATTTTGCTGTCACAATATTAGAGTAGTGGGGGGCTTTTATTACTAATACGATTTTGTTTAGTTTCTTGTACATATATTACTTTCATTGTATAAAATTCATTGGGGATTTTAAATGTTGTTATTTCTGCCCATGCCCTCCACTGAATTGTACATATGGGAGTTAAGTAGGACTACATAGAGAACCTGAGGTATTATGGTGGACGTGGTAAGAATGGTAAGTAAAAATGTGGTTTTATGGTGAAAGGTTATTGTTAGCGTGTCAGGGTCAACGAAAGTGAATAGCTAAGTTAAATTAGGACAGTTGATGACCAGCCTTCCCCCATCCCCGTATTAGGCCTTGTGCCACATTTGTACTTCAGTACAATAAATAATGAAGTTCTTGCCCAGTTTTTGACGTTTGTTGTCATTTTCTGACTTCTCGGACCTTGTTTTGGCGAGCGTCGAACTTTTTGTGTAAAAAAATACTGTGATTCACTTATTTGGACTTTTTATTTGACAAAAAAGACCTTTTTGTTGAGCTAAGTTTATTTTTATTTATTTTCTTTTTCGTTTATTTACTTTGTTCTTTTCTTTTTTATTCTTCTAGCTTTTTTGTTTTTATTTTCGTATTTTTGGCGGCCATATTTGTTTTTATTTAGGTCGGCCGTTTTGAGTTTATTTTGATTTTTATTTTTTTTCAGTATCTGTTTGGCCTTAAGTGCCATATTTATATTTTTTTTTAACTGTCCCTATTTTGACCAGAAGCTGAAGAATTAGCTGATTTTTATTTTTCTTCCAATTTAACTTTTCTTTTTTTTTCAGCCCCTCCCCAGTTTTTCTTTTGCGGAAGTCGCCGTTAGGAGACTTTTCGTTTTCTTTTTGTTTGTTTGTATTTGTTTGTATTTGTTTTCCTTGTACATTTAATTTGATTGTACATTTGTAAATTTAATCGTTGTTTAAATTTATTTTCGTTAATTCATTTATTTTGTAAAGTTTAGTTAAACCGCTTTAAATTTAATTTTAGCCCCTCCCCCTATTTTCTTTGTCGGGAGTAGCCGTTTAGGCAACTCTCCGTTTTTCTGTTTGTTTTATTTTCTTTAAATTTCTTTGTGTATTTAGTTTATCGTATTTTGTAAAGTTTATTTTTGTTTTATTTTTTTTAACCTCTCAAGAGGCGGATTTTTTGCCTATTTTCTGCTCTTATATTTTTAAGAGTTGAATTTCACTGTTAAAAGCAAGTTGTTCTAAGCCGTTTTGTTATTTCTAATTTTTGCCGATATAGGCTAATTTTATTTATTGTTGTTCGTGCAATTTTCTTGTGAGGTGGTTAATTTGTGTAACATATTTATTTCCCCCCCCCCACTTTTTTCCCGTTTTTTCCCTACCCCTCTCCATTCCCCTATCATTTACGGAGGAAAAAATAATAATTATATCGATCACGGCCAGTAAAAATAAAAATGGCCGACTCAAGTCGGTCAGCTAGAAAAAAACTGATTTTCGACCCGCCCGGGAAGGGCCCGCCTGACAAAAATGAAGAGTCCTATCCCCCTCTAAAGGATTCAAAAAAGCAAAATTAATGGAAAGGACCAAGGAAATAAGGTGGCCGAGAATGGCCAAAAGTCTACGGCAAATGACAAGGCGAAAAGTACCAGAGACAAAAACAAAGATGCTGAGGCCGGGGTGTCGCCCGATTGCTGGAAGTCCCCACCTAGTTGCATTATAAACATAGCGGAGTTTCTGGAGAGATCTAAAGGTTTCGACCATCTTTTGAAAGATGACGGACTTTTGGAAAACCCCCAGGAATTACAAAAGTTTGAAAAGAGAATGGTGTCGGTCTTCGTGGTGGACAAGCGTTCGCGCAAAATTTGTCGCTCCACGAAAGACACAGTGATCCGATCACTGGTGTCCCTAGGGTTAGGCCCCAAAGAATAATAAAAGGACCAGCCTTTTTCAATTGGGACGTACTGCTGCCCACACCGGAGGATTGCATGGATGCAGTAAGTAGAGAATTGATAACTGATGACCTAATCCTGAGAACAGAATATGAAGGCCGTAGGAGGACCAACGTAGCAGTATATGAGGTGCCTCCTCAGGTTGTCGGCGAACACCTGGCCTCTTATTTTAAAAAATATGGCCAGATACTCGCAGCCTCTTCTGACAACCTGAACGGGGGATGGACATTCGACATACTGAGCGATAAAGAAGCCTTCGACTCCATCCCCAACTGCTTGGATTATTGCGGCCGGAAAATGCCGGTCATAGTGACCGGCCGAAAACCAACTTGCTGGAAGTGCGGGCAGACTGGTCACCTGTCCTCTTCCTGCCCAGAGAAGAAGGCCTCTGGTGATCCGGCCGCCGTCGACCAAAATACCCCTAAGCCTGACAACCGTAGTTCCGCAACGCCTGTAATGGGCCTAGCAGTGGCACGGCCCGGTGTCTCACAAACACCGGGTGGGTCTCGGCCCCCATCCTCCCAAATTCCGAAGCCTGCCGCAAGTGTGGTCAAGGACAAGGATGAGGGAGTATGGCATGTCGTTGCTAGAGGCAAAGGGAAGATCCGAGCAGCGGTGCCTCAGTCCCCTGAAACTCCTAGGGATGACACCGACAGTCCCACTCCCTCTGGCAGCTCTAAAGGCGACGTCCCGGCGGTGCATTTAGACAGGCCTTTGAGTGAGATTCAAAAAAAAGCGGAACCGAATTGGGAAAAAATCGTCCAGCTGCGAAAATTAAAGAAAGACCTAGAGAAGAAGAAATCAACAAATTTAGCAGCTCCCCACTCTTCCGTCTCCGCCCCGTCTTCTCCCTCCCGGAAAAAAACCATGCCCCCCCTCCCATGACAAAGTCTCTGACCACTTCCCCGTCGAAAATGACCACCTTCAAAAAGCATTCCCCAGTCTCTTCTCGTATCCCTTCCACTCCTGCTTCTCCCGATGTCTCACCCACTCCCACCCCAACACCTAATCCTTCTCTCTCTCCTCACAAGTCTAAAAGACAAAGAAGCCCTGAAGTAGCGTCTGGTGAGGAAAAAAGAAAGAAAATGAAACCTCCTTTCAATCTCGGTGAAGAAGTTTGCCGAGTTTCTGCAGAAACAGCTCAAAAGGCGCTGAGCCATTCAAAGCGCTTAAAAACTTTAATTTCATTTAAAAAAGTACACGACAAAGATGTCGAAGATCCGCGCAATTTCCCAAACGCCAAGAGGATCTTGACGGTCGTGCGGTCTGGCGCTGGTACTAGACAAATATGGACTATGTTAGGGGAGGCGAATGATTCGTTTGCTACGAACCCTCCCCTTCTATTTCAATGATGAGGACAATGCAAATTTGCAGCAGTTTTGTTCTGGGAGGACCCCGGTTTATGTTCACCCCTCCCTTTACAGAGCGTTGAAACTAACGTTTCCCCTGGACATTGGCGGCCTGTCCTATGATGGCACTATCAAAAGTGAAATGGGTCTCGGCTCAATGGGACGGGCTGTCGGTGTCCTGTCACCGGACATGTTCGGAACAGTTCCTCAACCCTAATCGGACTGATAATGGCTCTCTGGTTAGCAAGTATGAATGCCCGGGGGCTGAGGTCTGAGTCTCGGAGGGTGAGACTCCTTCATGATCTCCAGCGCCTCGGGGTGGATGTTTGTTGTTTGCAGGAGACCCGGTTTTTTGCTGGCGACTATGAGGGCATACTGTCTAGGGATTACGATCTCTATTCAGCATGTTTTGATGGTCGTTCTAGAGGTGTTTCCTGGCTAGTGAGCAAGTCTTTGGGTGCGGCGTGTACGCTTGTCTTCGCGGATCCAGCGGGCAGGATTTGTGTGCTGGATATTACCATAAAGGAGAAGTCTTTTCGCCTCATTGGGGTTTATGCGCCCAATGTCCATGCGGAGCGTCCTGCTTTGTTTCGGCAGCTCGAGTCGTTCTTTGGAACATCGAGGCGGGTAATTTTAGCGGGGGATTGGAATGCCGTCCTTGACCCTGAGAAGGATCGTATAGGAGAAAGATCGGGTACTAACAACCCGGATGTGAAACCGTTTCGGGAATTTATCGACAGGAATGATCTTGTCGATAAATACCGAAATGAACACCCCCGGGAGGTAGTGTGGACTTGGACTAATAGGGGCAGCTCGGATTCGAAGGTACGCGCAAGCTACCTCGACCGAGTCCTAGTTAGGAGAGTCGACGTAGGGCTCTTAGGTTGTCCAAGTTTCCATTCCATAGTTTACACGGATCATAGGCTCGTCCGGGTTCGTGTAAACTTAGATAAGCCTAAGGTTAAGTTGGCTGGCTACTGGAAATTGAACGCGTCATTATTTGATAGCCAAGATTTCCAGCACCAGCTTTTACTAACACTAAAGCGGGAACTGACGGGGGCTGTGGTTGGGAATAAGTGGTGGGATACACTTAAATCCAAAATTAGGTCGTTTGCTGCCGACTATAGCCGTCGGCTCAACTTAGCTAATTTAGCGGCGCAATCGACGTTAGAGAAAAAAGTTGATCGGGCAGTTAAATCCCGTAATAGTGGGGACGTAGCCTTAGCTAGGGCCGAGCTGGCCTCCTTGGCTATCAAGAAGGATCAAGCTCTGGTAGTTAGGGCTAGGTTAAAAAGAATGTCTTCTGAGGCAACGAATATGGCCGCAGAATTGCGTGCAGAGGAAGCTAGGCAAGCAGCCAATCGGCATATCAAGGACATCACATTGCCGGATGGTCGTACCGTGACTACAGACGTGGGTATATGTGGAGCTTTTCGGGATTACTTCCAGGATCTTTTCACCAGGGAGCCCGGTCTGAGCTCTGCTCAGTTCGACACCTATTTGGCTGACTTTCCCCGCCTCGAGGCGGCTGAAGCGGCTAGGTGCGAGGGGCCCATAACAGAGTCGGAAATCTGGGATGCGCTGAAATTGGTTGGCCGGGACAAAACTCCAGGTTTGGATGGTCTTCCCTACGAACTGTACTTGAGGCAGTCGTCCGTTCTTGTTCCTCTGCTGGCTCTTGTTTATAACAACTGGATGAAGCAGGGGTCTGTACCTCGTCGCTTCACCAGGGGTGTAATCAAGTTGCTTCGCAAGAGCAAGAGCGGTGGGGGTGGCATAGATAATTATCGGCCTTTAACGATGTTAAATACTGACTTAAAGATTTTTGCCAAGATCTTGGCCGGCCGTTTGCAGGCTGTCCTCTCTAGTCTGATTGGCCCCGAGCAGACTTGTGCTGTGAAGGGCAGGACTATTCAGGACAACCTTCATTTGGTACGCCTGATCATCGAGAAAACCGACACCGAAGCCGCGCTGATCAATTTGGATCAGTCCAAGGCTTTCGATAGGGTTGACCATCGTTTCTTGGAGTCTGTCCTTTCCGCCGCCGGTTTCGGGCCGTACTTTCGCTCCTGGATCCGACTGCTGTATGAGTCCCCCGGTGCGCTGGTGGAAGTGAATGGGGTAAGATCGAAGCCCTTCACTTTATCTCGCTCCATTCGTCAAGGTTGTCCACTTTCGCCTTTGCTGTACGTTCTTGCGTTGGAGCCATTCCTTCGCAAGTTAAAGGCGAATCCGGTCCTTCGCGGAATTTCCGTACCTGGTGCTACCACCTCGGCCAGGTACTCCGCCTATGCTGACGACGTTTCGGTTTTTGTGTCGAGCAAAGCCGAGATTGACGAAGTCAGCAAAGAAATCAGATGTTATGAGACGGTGACAGGGGCCAAGATCAATCGCGATAAGTCTGTTGGCTTGCGATTGGGTGCGTGGAAGGGAGTTTCTCTTCCCGGACCTTTCCTCTGGACGGACGGGCCGATCAAGATTCTCGGCGTCTTCTTCGGTCCTGATCTCCAGTTGGAAATGAATTGGTCGGAGGTTCGAGAGAAGGCCGAGGGCGCAGTTCGTCTGTGGACTCGGAGGAAGGCTCTCCTTAAAGGGGAGGGCGGAAGTATGTGCTCGCACATCTACCCGATTCTCCTTTACCGACTCTCGGTACTTCCTGTCCCGTGTGCCATTCGTTTGGGTTTAA